>ML261681.1:0-38038 GCA_005239495.1 Nicotiana undulata | reverse complement strand
GAAAAAGAGTACACATATTTTGTAATACGCATTGTTTGCTGCCTCGTTAAAAACCTTGCCAGGAAAATCCGTTGGGACAAAACTTGTGTGAAGGGAAAAAGAGTGCAGCGCGTGCTATAATCCCCCTGACAAAATTATCACTTGATATCTCAAAGACGATGAATTCCAATCATGTATAACAGCTTCTCAATTTCTGAGGTTGGCAATGCCTTGTGAAAAAGTTTGCCAAATTATCACTTGAACATATTGTTGAACACCAATCATGTCTGAAATAGAACTTTGGTGAAATACGTTTTAGTTTGTCTCCTTCGATTGTCCTTCTTTCAATTGAGCTACGCATGCAGTATCATCTTCAATGTAATTGAAATCTTATTGAATATCATAATCTGGCAGCATCCTCATAGCCAAATAGATTATCTGAACAATGAACCATGCCCTGCATTTGTATAACCAAGATAACCTTGACAATATTTGTTAGAATAAATAAATCTATATCAAGGACTTCTTTTGCAATATAATCCAAATAGTATTCCAGTATCTTTATATAGGAATTAACTATAACACGCTAGCATATTGTTATACTCTTGGTTCTAGAAAGATACATAGTGCATCAATTGCAATTGACACAAAAATAAATCATGTACGCCATGATTGCTTTAATCCACATAAGGATTTTCTGAAGCTTTGTTTAATGAATTTCTTGGGAACCTTAATATGCTTCAGAACAATGTACATTATACACATATCATGTTTTTCATGTATTGCCAAATTAAAACCTGGAAACGATTTCATCCACCACATGAGAACATATCTCAATGTAATTAATTACAGGATATCCGTCCAACTTCACCTTTTTTAGGTGAAGTCAATTTTCATTGCGCATTTTTTCATTTGGCCAATCGTTTATCTATCCAAATTCCATGGAAAATTTGAGCTCAACATCCTCGTCAATATTAATAATATTAAGCGCTACATTATATCAACAATATCATCGATGGTCATTTTACACCGGTTCCATCTTCACACAATAAAGGCATAACTTATCGAGATCTCATTATTTTCAGGTACATGAGCCTCTTCCATGAGGTCTTATAAAGTGTTATGTCATGGTGCTCTTACAGAGCACTTGCCTCTTTAGTATGACCATCTTTATCACTGCTCCTCTCCTTCTTCAAGGAGTTTTATCTTTGGAATCGATTAGTCTATTACGCTTCATGCGTTTCATAGACTATGTCCATCATGGACTTTATTCTATTTGGAGCATTAGCAGCTGAAATATAATATTTAGCTTTGGGTCAGCAAATACGCCTAGCAATATTTTACAAATGAATTATCACTTGAACTTCAAGTTCACATTTTCTTGTACGAGGATCTAAGTACACTCATAATAATTCATTCCATGATTACTTTTTCAGCTGCCAATTTTCTCCCCCTAATACTGGCATCACAAATACATATCCTCAACTTTATTTCGGGGCCCATCATTATGCATTGTGGTGGAACAATTAAATCATATAGAACATCCATATTTCTAGATGAAAATTATTTAGTTCCTGACCCTGAAACAATTGTGATATGGAGAATTTATCATAACTTGGTTAGCTGCGTACAAGTGCTGATGTATGTTAAATAATACATCTCATAACCAATGGTTTAGCTATAATTGGAGGCATACAATTTCTGCTAAACCAAGTTGGATTTAAACCAGCAATATCAAATTATCATAGTTTATATTCTGAAACTATGCTCTAATAATTTGAGCAATCAACCTTGCAAAATCCAAATTGCAAGTTGATAACAAACGCACATGTGACCATATAATAGATGCATCTATTAAAATTATATAATAATAAACGGTCCACATGGCAGATGACTGAACCCATAAATATATCACATGTTATTCGTTCCAGAAATCAGGGATTTAATCCCAACCTTAGCTGGTATATCAGGAGAATAAGCAACACAAGAGAATTCTTGAAGAACCTTCTATTTCTTCAATATATGCCAATATGAATTCTCAATAAATTTTTCGCATCATAATTGAACCGGGATAGCCAACCGGTCATGACAACTAATATTTGTTTCAGTAAACATTTAATTTACTATGGCATGTGATTCCATCATCATGCTTATATATCTGTAGTACAAAAAAAAGAAAATTCGGGCAACTTTTTATATTTACCCGGTATGATTATAGTAATATGAAGATATTCAGTCTTCCTTTCATTTATAGTCTTAAATGCCAACCACTTTGGCTAATATGTTTGAAACTAAATAAGTTTCTTTTGAGACTTACTACAATATTAATATCATGAACAACTTCATTGATCCGGGTAGTAACAAATTAGCTCGTTCGGAGCTTTTAATTTATTTTGTACTCACCATCTATATGGTGAATATCTCCTCTGATCCATAGAGAAAATTATATTATTATTGTCATGGTCAAAATCATTTCTTGCTTTAACTTTACCTTTAATAACCTCTTTATAAGCATGGCAAAATATTTTTGGCGTACCATATGAACGCGACCAATGACATATTCATATGACCACATAATAATATTCATTATCTTTTTTCTCTCAAACCTCCCTCAGAGGTGAGTTGTGGTATTTATCCAACCATACATAAGCACATTCTTATGCATAATTTATATCACATGTATATTTTCACATCACTTTCAGGAATGAGTCTGCATTTGCAATGCTTGTCACAAGTCGCATTCTTTCAAAAAATGAACTATAATCGTCTGAGTGTGCCTCATATTTTCAGACCATATTGATACACAATTCCTTCACCTTTGAAGGATTATTTTGATAACCCTTATTGTTCTCCTTTTTACATTTACCATAGTGATGGCAATATTAGTTTGGTCTTTGGAACACCGACGTTCATTGGTCAACCACTTGTCTTCATTTAGACTTATTATGCACCGCTAGCTACACATTCACTTCAAGAATGGAGCAAATCAAGTGAGACAGGTTTCATACTTTTTTCTGAAAAGTACTTTATTTTTCTTTAGTCATCTTTTTATCATCAATATGGTGCATTGGGACTCAAACCTAATGCCTTACCCATATAAAGGCATGTTAGACCATAATGAGTTGGGACTTAAATCTAACTCTTATCATCATAGTGCACTTCGGACTCAAACCTGATGTCTTACCCTTATACAATGGCATAATAAGTCTAAGTGAACTCACCCTTGAGCCTTTCATGATATATTACTTTATAATAATCAGTTATTTCTGCCCGAACTTTAATGAAAGTTCACATTGATATTTTTCACGAACAACCACGTGATCAAATATAGGGAATAAAACTATCTTAGTTATACAAATTTTATTTTGACCACGACATAAATTTAAATTTTTATTATTTTTTTCAAGATTAATTAGAAACCTTCTCATAATTAACATTTCCATAATCTTGGCTTGCAAACTGTCGGAGCAGTACATATGAGAGATGATATCAATGCATCATAATATGCTCTTGTTTGCAACTCGAAAGAAGGTACTCCATATTTATATATATGCACAAATGAAACTAAATTGTTAAGTAACACAAATTAAACTAAGTCTTAAATAATAACGTAAGTGAATTGCAGAATTCATGGCAACTGAAAAATAATACTCCCTATATAACAAAAGCAAACACAACATTGATATGGCAACGAAGTGCAAAAATTTTCACAAGCTAAACCAAATTGATTCAAGGTTGTAGCTCCCATGAAAGACTTTCATCTCTTATAGAAATATAAGAAGAATATAGCAATTCGTGCTGATAACGTGTTAATAAAGTAAGCTCAAAGTAATAATATGATACAAGAAAATAGACAAGAAATGTAAGGAGCAAGAGATGAGAGCTTCTTATTTCGTTCAAGTGTTTCAAGTGTGTACAATATCACTTCTCATCCTCTATTTATAGTATTACATAGAGGTATACAAAAGAATATCATAAACATGACATTAAACATTTGAGATCACGGAGGAAGATCATGAGGAGGTTATGGAGGTATGAGAGTTACAACCATATGTATTGAAGTAGTAGAAGTTATGTAGATAATGGAGAAGAGTAGTGAGTGTTATAGGAGTTATGGACATCCACCACATACTAATATTTCATAACATAGTATAATTTTTGCATAATTAGTTCGTGATTAAAAATGGGGATATCACGCCATGTTGCATCTATATATATATAAAAGAGGGAATAGCCAAGCGGATGTGGCAAGTCTCATATGCAAGGATTCTCATTTATCTTGATTCTCCTTTTTTTTTGTCCTTTTCACTCATTTTCCCCGTACAAAACTTTTTACTTCCTTTCCAGCATTAAACAAAAATGTATGAAACGCTCAAAACGTTCGTTACTACGTGAGGTTAGGCCAAATAACTTATTTATCTTTTTTCTCTTTTTTGAGTTTTTTTTATTATTATTATATCTTCATAATTCTTACCACATTATCTTCCTAATCCATACTTTTAATAATCTCAATATCTCCCGTGTCTTTTATATTCACGACCCCCAAATATTTAATATATAAATTTATGACAATTTGTATTCATCTTTTGTCCTTTATTTGTTTAAAATTTTTATTTTCGTGAATCAAACCTCTTTAACATCCACTCTTAATATTATCGATAACTCCTATATATGCTTTTCATAACCCCAAATCTTTAATTCAAAATTTAAGATTCCTTATGGTATTCTATCTTTTTTCTTTTTCTTCTTTACAAATATTTTTGGGTCTTCCTTTTTTCTTTACCAAAGACATTTGTGACTATTTTGATTTTATTTATTTCAAAATTACAGTACAGGAGAAAAGTTACAAATAATAGTCTTTTGATGAATTATGTATATTTTTTAAAACCGCGCGAGACACAGTCAAATTTACTAGTTTACGATATAAAAAAATTACTCCGACAGTTTGAAGAACCAAACACAGACAACAAAAGTCAACAGTCAAAAGTACAACTCCAAACACCAACCCCCACATCCCCCTCCCCCCTCCCTTGCTGAGACTCTTTTAGCACCTCTTAAAAACTTAGCTGGAAAATTTTCAAAATTCCAACAGCTACACAAAACCCAAAATTTGGAAACCTCCAACAAGAAGAAGAAGAAAAAAAAAAAAAAAAAAAAAGGAAAAAAAGAAAAAGGTACTGTCTCCGATCCAAAATAAATAATTTTTTGCTTGTTTTAATACAGATTAAAAAATTTATTTTTTAATATTAATTAATAATAAAATTGACCATATTAACTTTTACTATACTACATAAATACTCCTAACATATATTCCAACACTATTTACTTCAATATTAATATTAAAAAAATAATTAATTTATTTTTAAAATCTAAAAAATTCACTTATTTTAAACCATAACAAAAAAACCAGAAAATAACTTATTTTAGGGTGGAGGGAGTAACACCAAATGAAGAAGACAACAAAAAACTTGCATTGGTAACAAAAAATTATCTAATCCTCCTTTTCAAGAAAAATTTTCTCCAAAAAGATTGAGAGAAATTTTGCAAAGTGTCTCAAACCTTTTCAGACCATTCCCTTTTTTCTCACCGGAAACTTTTTCTTTCTTGATTTTCCGGCCGCCCCTTCTCTGCTTTATCAGGCTAAGATAAGAGTAAAGAAAAAAATCCACAATGTGAGGTACAGAGTTTTCTCTCTTTACTGGTGAGTCACATCTGTTTCACTGACCACTCAACATTCTCCAAGATTATCAACTTTCTGCTTTTTCTTTGAGGAATATTGTTGTTTACTGCATTTTAAGCTTTTTCACCACTTGGGTTTTCATTTTCTTGAAGTTTAGTGAATACCCTTTTGAGGATCTCCATTTTTATGCTCGTTTTAGCTTTCAACTTTTGGAATCTTGTTTGGTCTATAGTGTTTTTGTTGTTCAAATTTGTACTATATTTGTCCCAAAGATTCAATTTTTGGAGAAAATCTTTCTTGAATGTGCACCTAGATATGTTTTCTCTTATCTAATTGCTCTTTTTTTTTTTGCTTAAAGAATTTGAGATGTAAAATATATTATGTGTATGTGGATACAAGGTTACTTTGTAGTGTATATTTGTCAAAGTATATGTGTTTTCATTGACTTTTTCATTTTAATTTATTCAGTTTTTGGGATATTATAGTAGTGATTAGGTCTTTAACTTTGGATGCTGGCAAAAACATTTTCTAGTGTCACTTTAAAGCCTTAGAATAGTGATTGAATATGCTTAAAAGGGTCATTATATTGACCTAAATTGGGTCCCATTTGAACCAGGATTTCAATCCAAACCTATTTTTTTAAGCCATTAATATATTTCTTCATGTTCCTAGTTTTCTTTGTTTACTGTTATTTTATGGTCCAGTTTGATATTTTGTAGGTCATAAGCTCTTTAATTCAATCATAAGCTATGGATTTTGTTTTTGTTTTCTCACATGGCAAATATCTTATAGGGCAATAGAGGAGCATTTGCTGTTTCATGAAAGTGTCTGCAGGCAGTATCCATTGCCAGCTCCTTCCCACTTATGGGGCTTTGAATGTCTTTTTTGAGGTACCAAACTGTACATTTCACCTTTATCCTTTAATCATACCTCCATTCTTTTCACATCATTTTCCCACTTTTTGTTTGCCTGATCTTGTTGCAAACCTGAGCCGAGGGTCTACCGGAAATAGCCTCTGCCTTTTAAAGGTAGGGGTAACGTCTGCGTACACACTACCCTCCCCAGAACCGACTTGTGGGAATTCATTGGGTCTGTTGTTGTTGTTGTTGATCTTGCTCCAAACATGGAAGCTATTGGCAGCTTGAGAGTTTGAACTTAGATTTGATAGATGTATTTCAATTCCTTTTCAAAGGAATAGTTTTTACCCGGTTTTGGTTTCTTATGGTCATTGTTATTCTTTCTGCTCTAGAATTGCTTGATCTCGTAAGCCTTTTACAGTTGCTAAATTACTGTAGTCCAGCGGAATGAGTAAACAAGTTTTTTGTTGATATGCAGAAGCTGGGACCAGTTTCCGCAAGCAGAGATAGACATGGATGGAGGAGACAGAATAGTCTGTTATTCGAATTTGCTGCTTTCTGTCTCTATTGGTTTCTTGCTCTTTTCAGTAGTCAGTTCACAAATTCCTTTGGGTTCCAAACTAACAGTAGAAGAGAACAATTATTGGGCCTCATCCAACGGGGACTATGCAGTTGGATTCTTGAACTCCTCCGACCAGTATATCTTTGGCATCCGTTTCAATTCGATTTATATTCCTAGCGGTGAGCAAACAGCCATTTGGACTGTAGGGAATGTTAAAGTTAGTAGCAAAGCATATTTTGAGCTTTCCCGTGGTGGGGAAATGATACTGTTTGATCCAGCAACGGAAAAAATTGTTTGGCAAAGCGAAACTGGCAATGCATCTGTTGGATCAGCTGTTCTGCTTGATAATGGCAACTTTGTGCTGTTAAATAGGAATAAGAGTGCTGTTTGGCAGAGTTTTGAAAGTCCATCTGACACATTGCTTCCTGGCCAGAGTTTATCTGTTGGCCATACTCTTCGAGCTTCTAGCAGGGATTCTTTAGCAAGTTATTACAGTCTTGTTATGAATGTTTCTGGTGAGATGCAACTTAGGTGGGACTCCACTGTCATTTACTGGACTGCTGGGGGTCCTTCTCAACCTGCTGTCCGGTCCATTCTTGGCTCTGACGGAATCCTCCGACTACTTGATCAAAGATCGAAAGTTGTTTCGTCTGTCTATGGTGACGACCACAGTGATCCTGATGTGAAGTTTCGGTTCATGAGACTAGATTCTGATGGTAATCTTCGGATGTACTCATGGGAAACTAATGCCACGTCATGGAGAACAGTTTGGCAAGCTGTAATCAATCAGTGTGATGTCTTTGCGACCTGTGCTAACCAAGGTATATGCATCTTTAATGCATCGGACTCGTATGTTTGTCAGTGTCCATTTGGATCTGCTAGAGACTCAAACACCAAATGTCTGATTCCATACAAACCAAGTTGTGAGTCTGGTTCATCCATGATCCGATATGATCATATGTACTTGTACGGGATATACCCACCAAAAAAAACAGTTGTGCAAACCAGTTTGCAGCAGTGTAGAAGCCTGTGTCAGAAAGACCTGTCCTGCCATGCCGCATCCTTCATCAACAATGGGACTGCACAATGCCACATGATGAAGTCCCAATACGTTGGCGGTCAATCAGACCCCTCTTTGGGTTCCATTACTTTTGTCAAGACTTGTTCAGATCCAATTGCTGTTTTACCTGCGCCTATACCTGCTCCGAGAAAGGTATCACAGAAGATCTGTGTTGCTTGTCTGTTAGAAGTCGCTGCTGGATCAGTTGTTGTGTTTTTCATGCTTCAATTCGGGATTGGAGTTTACCTGTTCAGGAGAAGAAAAAGTATGATACAGAAATCTGCTCCGGCCCATACAGTGCCTAATGCTACCGGTTGCATCGTGTTTTCTTACTCCGAAATCAAAGATCTGACAGACAATTTTAAGCAACAAATTGGACAGAATGTGTTCGAAGGTGTACTTCCAGATAACAGGCTTGTTGTGGTTAAAGATCTTAATGCCTCTATAGAAGAAAAGAGATTTCGGAGTGCAGTCCTAAAAATAGGAAGTATATATCACAAAAATCTTTTGAGGCTGGACGGTTATTGCTGTGAGTCAGGCCGCAGGTTATTGGTTTATGAGCTTTCCAAATATGGTTCGGTTGACAAATGTTTAGAAGAACCTAGGATGTGCAAGAGATTGACATGGCGGAAAAGAATAGATATATCTTTGTCAGTGGCGAGGGCCATATCGTACTTGCATACAGGATGTAGGGAGTTTGTTAGTCATGGAAATTTGAAATGTGAAAATGTGTTCTTAGATGATGAATTAGAGGCTAAAGTAAGTGAATTTGGGCTGAGGACGATTCAAGCTGAGGCGTCAAGTAGTGGGGGGCAAGCAGAGACAGATGTAAGAGATTTTGGCAAGATGATGGTTGTATTAATCACCGGACGCCAAGATGTGGATGAGGCTTGTTATTGGGCATATGAAAAATGGGTAAAAGCTGAAAGGGAAATGGCCACTGATCAGCGAATTGAGGGTGGCGTCGACTTGGAAGAGTTAGAACGAGCATTTAGAATTGCTTTTTGGTGCTTACAAGGTGATGAACGTATGAGGCCATCAATGGGAGAGGTAGTCAAGGTACTGGAGGGCACTCTGTCTGTCGATCCTCCACCACCTCCTTTTGCTCATAACCAACAGATGCCACCTGAAGACGAATCACCATATGAATCATATTCAGAACTGTAAAGTTCTAATTCGTGTATTTCATTCCCAATGAGTCATCGGTTTCTGTACAGAACTAACTACCAGCCACCTACAGCTTGACACGATGTAGAATGCCCAGTTTTTGCTCAATCTGAGAATCAAGATGAGCATTCCCGCTCTGCCTCTGAAATTGTAACATTGGTATGTAACCCTCCAATTGCAATTTTTGTACAAGAAAATCCTGATTGATAAATCCAGGTTACTTTTGAAAGTTTTTGATTCTGTTCAAGTTAATTGTAACTGCTTATTGCATTTGTTCACAGTTAATATTTGTTTGGAGGTGACTAATCTTCCTTAACTCTGCCCAAAATGTCTACTTGGCTTATGCTCTCAGTTTGCTCTAGCCTCTTTTTCTAGTCAGTATCCCTGTCTTAACTTAAAAGTCTCTGTTTTCTTGTTTAGCGGTATTGTCGAGGTCAACTTGTACACATCTTGACTATTTCACCAAGGTACCTGCAATCTCCGACCGTCACAGGTACCATGAGGGGTCACCGTTAGAGGCGGGCCTATATGATATATTGAGGGGTTACCGGACCTTGTAAGCTTCGGCAAAATTCTTATATATGTATATGTATATACCTTGAAAATAGTTAATATAAAGCACTTGGTACCCGAAACACTAAAAGCCTTTAGGGGGCATTAGTTGAGCATAATACTATGCCCCGTCGCGTAATAATTCCGGATCCACCTCTTGGTACCGTGTAACTTTACCCCCAAAAATTAGGCAGATAGAGAGAAATCATCTACGCATTTTGAACGCTATCTCCATTATTTTTACGCATTTCGTTGACCGGTAGGTCACACTTGGGTGCTGTGGAAGGTTGTGTTTTGAATTGTGCAAGTTGTACCTTTGTAGCCTCTTACTAGTTACTATAATTCATTTTCCATTAACATGCATGGCCAACATTTCAGCAACGAACACAGTTTCATAACTTTTATTAGTGAAAGAGTTGTTATCAGTCCATAATTATTTATGAATTGGTCCTTGTCTCTTATCTGTCTGGTCCATCATGTATTTATATTTTAATTTGTGGTCAAGTGATGTCCCTTGAATCATGCATGCAAACGATCAAATAATTAATTTTTTGATGTGAGGTCTTATAATTATATTATTATTATTATTATTATTATTATTATTATTATTATTATTATTATTATTATTATTATTATTATTATAATAAACAAAATCATTTTCGTTAATGTAGGTGCATAAGTTAAACATTGTTGTCATTAAAAAAAAATTGGTAGTGCTTTAGGTAAGATCGTTGCCTGGAGACCTAGGCTACTAACTCATTCTCTTATTAGTTTATTAATTGACAAAACAACAAGCCTAATAAAAAAGAAAATGTTTTGATTTGATACGGTCAAATAAAAAGGTAGAACTTTTAACTATATTGATCATATCACTATGATTCATTTTGTAAAGAGTTTTCACCTAGGGTTGTACGATGAAAATCGATAAATCGCATCGAATCGATAATTTGATTCAAATCGAAAAAAAAAAAAGAATTGATTGTGGTTTGGTATTGGAAAAAAGAAAAAGAATTGACCATAATTGGTTTGGTTTAATTTAACTAAAAAAGTCAAACCGAAATCAAACCAACCCGATAGTATATTTATACAATTTAAAAAAAAAGTTTATACATATAAATATTTATTGTAATATAATTTATAAGTATTTCTTAAACTTTTTCACAGTAACGTATTATTTAAAGTTTGAACTTGACATTCTTGAATGGTAAATAAATTTTATAGCCCATAAATGTAGTAACTCAAACAAAGTTCAAATTAATACTGCTAACAAAAAATTCAATTTCACACTAAGAATGACGATAGTCACTATCGAATAATATTGGATATCTATTTTTTTAGTTTTACATTGATTTATAATGAAAATGTATACGAGTTGCTTAGCACATCCAAAAACTCCATATATTGATCTCGACTTTGAACTCTTACTCCAAAATTGAACCTTTTTTTTTTCCATTTCCCAACTTTAACTTTGTATATTGATGAAATTCATTCTACTAACTTACTGATATTGCTCTAAATACTACCTTTGCTATTCCTCTATACAATGGTCTGCATTTATGCTATACAAACTGCTTTTTGCCAGATTCACTCTTGAACCTAGCACAGCTTCAAAGGCCAAAAGAAATCCCCTTAGATACAAAAATTGTTCTCCTAGTAGACTTGAAGAATTACCATGACCAGCACAAACAGATACGGGGATAAAGGATCCCCCTGCCTTATTCTCCTAGTAGACTTGAAGAAACCTTGAGGACCGCCGTTGACAAGAACTGGAAATCTCACTGTGGAGATGCAATAATCAATCCATCTTATCCATTATTCCCCAAAATTCATTTGTCTCATGACGCCTGTTAAGCATGCCCAGTTAACATGGCCATATGCTTTCTCAAGATCACATTCATTTACAACCATTGATGCATCAACAATCTGTCTTCCCCTTATAAAAGCATTCTCATTATCGGAAATTAAGTTCCCTATAACCATCTTGAGTCTTTTTGCTAGCAATTCAGCTTTTAGTAGAATTTGCTTCATGAAAGAATAACTTTACAGTATTCCACACATCTTCTCTGACTATACTCCAATATTTCTGAAAAAATGTAGGTTAAAACCATATGGACCTGGTGCTTTATCTCCCTTAAATAGTTTTATAACCTCTTCTATTGTGACAGGTCTCTGCATCCATTGTTTTTCCTCCTCTGTAGTATTTTTTTCAAGTCATCTCCACTCAATTCTGGTCTCCAAAGTTCAGATTCTCTAAACAAGCTATTATAAAATCTGATTTTGATAATGATGATAACAAGAACAGAATTCTGTTTTTGCAATTGCTTCAAGTTCACTGATGATAGCACATCTCTCAGCTTCCATTTGTCCAGAATTCTGATTCAATAGCCCTCCCTGGTCCAAAGCCTCCATCTTTGATAATGCTCTAGTTTTTCTATCTTTCAAGTTTACAAACACTTCTTTATTCCAATTCTTCAGATCTTCTTTTAGCAACTTTAGTTTCTTAGCTATATGAATTCCACCATTTCTCCTCCAATTCAATGAAATCTTTATGTTCAAACCACATATCTTCAAATTTAAAATATTCTTTCCGCTTGTTCCAATCACCACACCCTAACATAATAAGACAATGGTCTGAAGTTATCCTGGGCAACACTCTTTGTTTTATGAGTTTAAATTGTTCATCCCAGCTTTCAAAGAGAAAAAATGTATCAATTCTAGAAGCGCATTGATTATTTTCCCCTCTAAACCATGTGAAGGTACCTCCGTGAAGTGGAGGATCCAATAATATCTGCTCCATTGATGATTTTGGAAAAATCCCTCATTGCTCTAGTATTTCTTTACCCTTCTTCTCCTCTTCATGCCTAATAACATTAAAATCCCCACCAATTGCCCAAGGTTGTGAGATTAAAACAAAAAAAAAAAACCCACTTGCGCTATATCGTTCTTATTTAAGCCCTTCATTTTAGTTTCAGAGAGACAAACAATGTCAGCATTCCATTTTCTAAGAAGCAAATCCATAATTCTCATCCAGCAAATGATTCTCATCTTCATTGGGAAACAGACATAGCCCTCCTACCCTTTCCTCTACCACCATCAAACCCACTGGAACTGGATTCTCCTTTGAACTTGACCCCAAACTCCAGCAATTTCCTCTCTCTCTCTCTCTCTCTCTCTCTTTTTACCAGGAGAAGGATTTCTGTGTTCAGAGGAAGATACTTATTCTTTTGGCCTTCCATCTTCAATTCCCAACAGTAAATCTAGCAATGTTTCTTCTGTTTTTATTGACTTAACACCCAATTGCTTGCTAATTTTTATCATGTTTCTTTTACACCACGCTAAAATTTCCAGTTAGTTTAGCCTCTCCTGCATGCTGAAATTTTCTCCTTCAACCATGGAAGCATTAGGATTTCTAGAGCAGGTTCAAATGCCATCTCTTCTTCACTATCAATCTGTAGATGAAGCTCTACTGGGACTTCTTCCAAATCATTGTCTGAGTACCCTCCTTGTATACTGTTCATATTCTCCTCCATGCAATTATATATATCTGCTTCATGTAGATTACCTTCAGGGTCTGCTTCCACTGGATTTAGCCAATTACGTGTTGACCCACTAAAAAATCTCTCAACATCTTCACCTGCGTGGTTGAGTTCTGCCATATTCTCTGCTCTCTCAACAGTCGATTCTTTTCTCTGTATGGCTTCAATTTCAATCTAAGGCATCGAAAGAATTAAAGACTAGGGGCTCCCAGAGAACTTAACACAGATTCTTGCCCATCTCAAATGTCTTCTATTGTTGGTATCTTCATCAACATCAACAAAATCCTCCAAAACGATCTCCAATAGTTTTAAAGATGCTCTCCGACCAGATATGAGATGGAAAACCCATTAATTTAATCCATATGTGATTCGGTTTATAATTTTACCAGTAACAAACTAAAACAGGGGACCACCATTCAAGATGAATTTTAGCACCATTATACATGCATTTCCCCATCTTGATTCTCTCAGCTTCTGTTCTTGACGAGAACTGGAACAAAAAGTATTTGCTATTTACTTCCTTGACTATTACACCACCCGGAATTTTCCATGTCTTTGGATGACCATTGTTTCAGGTCACTGCAGTTCAGAGAGTATTGCATAGAGCACTAAATGAACCCAAAAGACACTTATGCAAGTATCCACTCTACTTTTAATTGAGGATTTATCAATACAGAACTGGTGAGATTTCAAATCAGTATTCTTCAGGTCCTTGACATTATCCTTAGGTCAATCCTCTAATCGAGCTATCTGCATATAGCTCTCAACCCTTTTACTCTTTTCAGCTCCAACCTTAGGCACTTCTCCTTTCTCCATAAATTGGGTGATCTTTTTTGCATAATCAATCCATCCGACATTGTCACCAAATTCTGGAATGATTATGGCTGACTTACTCTTACCCTTCACTGCTACCAACCTGATAAATCTACCCATATTGTTGAAGTTTAGGTAGATGTGATATGCGTATAATTGCCTCTGATATTTCTAGCTTTTGCATACTTTCCTTTTCACCTCTGAAGCCTCCTTCATGCAACGATGTAATTCCTTTAAGTTGTATCTATCCAGAGATACTCTGCTGATAAAGTTGCTGCGTCTTTCCACCACATCGTACCAATCATCATTGAGTTCCCCGATCTCAAAAGATTTCTTCCCAGCAGTGAAAAAAATATTTCTCCCCATACTCCCTTATTCCACTTCTCCACATTCACTTTTCTGTCGCCGTAAACTAGGCTTAAGTTACTCAGTGAATGTAGATTAGATGAAACAAGGTTATCTTTTTCTTTAGTGCTTAGTTATATAATTAACGGAAAAGGTCCAAATATGCCAGTGAACTATGCAAAATAGGACAAATATGCCCGTCGTTAATAGTTTGGCCCAAATATGTCCAAACCATCCAATAGTTGTGCAAATTTGCCCTTATTTAACAGAAACAATATTTTCCTTTTTTTTAATTAACTAATACCAAACCCGCCTAAATCTACCGACCCGACCCACCCTAATTCTAAAAGACCCAAAACATATGTATCGCCCAGCTATCGCCCAGCCCTAACAAGAACAGACGATCCCCACCCCTTTCCCTCTTCTTCTGTCATCTTATTCCTTCCATCTTCTCCTTCGGTCGTCCATGGGTTTCCATCTTTGAGTATGACAAGCTAGGGTTGTCCATCTTCTAACTAAGGTATGACTACCTTATTCTTTCTTTGTGTGTTATATATGGGATTTCGAGTTTGTTCTTGTGTGTTTCATATGTAGGGACAAGTTATGCTTTGTTAGAATCCATTAAATAGTGATATAGTTTCTGATATGTTTTTGTATTTTAATACACTAAAGAACAAAATACATTCTGTTAATTTGGGCGAATTGATGGTTTTGTCGGGTGGTTGGAGCTTTCTGTATTTTAATACATTAATTTAAAACTCGAGGACATTATTTGCTATTTATTTTTTGGTCAGCGTTTTGAATATGACAACTTTATATTATACTGATGTGGTCCCTTATTTGTCCCTTTTTCTATATCTTTACATGTGAAGTCCATTGAAGATGATTGATAAAGTGGATTTGGTGTTTCACTATGGGGGTAACTGGGTTTTTTCCCCCGAGATAGTATATAACAAGGTGTCGGTGCACACTTTGTCTGGTTATGTCTCTTATCTTGTTAAATATGATTTTATTTGTGAAGAGTTTACAAAAAAGTTAGGGTTTAGCTATGTCGAACAACTTTTAGTGACTGGACCTTCGGGGAGGTACTACTTGGTAACTGATGATGAAGGTGTGAATACTCTTCGGTGCTTGTTTTCTAAAGACTTCAAGGTGATTAATTTCTTTGTTGTTGATGAGTCTGACTTAAAGGTATTTGCTCAAAATATTACTCATCATACAGAGACATATTTTATAGTCATTGATGTAGCTTCTGAATGCGAACATAGTCTTGGGGGAAGTGACTCTAATGAATCAGATTCTTTTGAGGATGATTCTATAGAACTTGATGGTATTGTCAAAGAAAAGAATATGGTTGTAACTGATAAGTTGGAACATTTTAAGGAGTTAGAGGTAGGTATGACATTTAAGGATATTGTAGAAGCTAGAAGGGCAATAAAAAAGGGTTGAAGTTGCTCAAAACTGATACGACTAGGGTTAGTTACAAGTGTGCTGAAGGCTGCCCTTTTAGACTGTATATTTCAAACGATAAGAAGTGTCCCCATTAGAATCAAAACATTGAAAGATGAACATACATGTGATCCATGTTTCAAAAATGCTAGGGCTGATCAGAATACTTTGGCCCAATTTTTTAAGAGAAAGGTGCAGTACAATCCTAAGTACAAGTTGCAGGAAATGAAAGCTGAGTTGGAGAGTGGTTTTGATTTGTATGTGTCCAAAAGTAAGCTCAAAAGGGCCAAGGGTTTGGCTCTTAAGAAGTTGGAGGGCAGTTTTGTTGATGACTATAAAAAAACTCGAGGCATATGGACAAGAGGTAAGACAATCTAATCCGGGTATTGATGTTGTGATCAATTTATCAAAGAATGCTCTTGATGAAGGCAAAAGAAAGTTCTTAAGGATGTACATATGCTTCAATGCATTGAAAAATGGGTGAAAAAGTGGCTTGAGACCACTGATTGGGCTGGATGGTACCTTTCTTAAGGGTAGATTTAAGGGTCAGTTGTTAGTGGCTATTGGTCAAGATTTTATGAACCAATTCTATCCTCTTGCATGGGCTGTGGTAGACAAAGAAACTGCCAGGACTTGGGGTTAGTTTTTAGAGTGTTTGAAGCTTTCTCTGGAGCTAAATGATGGACAAGGAGTGACTTTCATCTCAGATATGCAAAAGGTAACTACAACTTTTATCTCTGATTTCTATTATTCTCTTGTATACACTTATATATTTTACTGTTTATGGATGTTTGTTCCTGTTTTATCATAGGGGTTAATATATGATGTGCAGAATATACTTCTTGAAGCTCATCATAGGTGTTGTGTAAGTCATATTGAGGCAAATTGGCAGAAAAAGTGGAGAAGTGGACATATGAAGAAGTTGTGGTGGTGGTGTGCTTGGAGCACTTATGAAGAAGATTTCAAAGATCAACTAAAAAAGATGGGAGAGCTATGTGAGGATGAAGATGCTTCTGCTGCCAAAGATCTCCTGCATTATCCTCCACAATCTTGGTGTAGAGCATATTTTGACACTCAATGTAAAAACATGATGGTCGACAATAATTTCACCGAGTCTTTTAATGCATGGATTCTTGAAGCTAGACATATGCCAATTATCAAGATGCTCGAGGAGATTAGAATAAAGGTTATGAATCTGTTGGCTATCAATGAAGATAAAATCAGGTAATGGCTAATTATAATGAAATGTTGTGCTTCTATTTTACACTCCTTGTATTTTGACTCCGTGTATCTATTGTGTCAGAAAATGGAATGGTGACTATAGTCCAAGTGCCTTGATGCTTTACAATGACTATAGGGCAATTGTTCATTATTGCAAGGTTGAGTTTAATGATGACTTTGGATATGAAATCACAGAAGGTGATGATAGACATACTGTGGATCTTGAACATAAAAAATGCACTTGTAGATTATGGAAACTTTCTGGGATACCTTGCCCCCATGCTATCAAAGCTATAATATATGATAGGGTATGAAATATTTTAAGTTAGTTTTCTCACTTAAGCTCATATTTTCCAAGTTATCTAATTGCTGTTATTTTTTGTTTTTGAAAGGGTGATCCAAAGGAACAAATACATTGGTAATACCACAAAGAAGCATATTCCTTGACTTACAAACACAAGTTTCAACCAGTTAGGGGTATAAAATTCTGGAAAATTGATCCGAGCCAAGCAATGGATCCACCTGAAATTGCCAAGACTGTGGGCAGACCCAAGGTAAAGAGAAATAGGGAACCTGATGAAGCAAGCAAGAGGAAGGGGGAGTGGAGTTATTCAAGGAAAGGAACAGTGATAACATGCGGCAAATGTGGTGGAGAGAACCACAATTCTAGGACTTGCTTCAAGGTAACTTCTCACTGTATTGTTCTATTTCTGAAAGTTCTGCTTCAAGGTATCTTTTTCAAAGTTCTTCTATTCCAGAGGCAGCCCCATAGTATTTCTGTTCATTTCTGTTAGTCAGCCCCATGTTGTCATGGACTTGTTTCAAGGTTAAAGAGCTTCTTAGTAATTCATTATTTGGATGGCAGAGTAAAGATGGTGGAGAGGACGATTGGTTGGACTTTCAATCTGAAACTGAAGCAAAAACACAACAATCTGATTACTCTTCTCAAGTCACAACACAACAATCACAAGCCTATGGTCCAGATATTGGCGATGAGGAAGATCCACCGTTGAGACCACAAATCATCTCTGAGACACAATCAATACTTAAGGAAAGAAGGCTGAAAGCAAGACTACCAACTGGGACTAGAAGGATTCAATTTACTGGGTGTGCAGATGGAGTGTCTATGCCGACAAACTTGCCTTACTCACCAACTAAGGCAACTTGGAAGGGGAAAGCTGCAGTTACACTTAGACAACTCCAAGCTGAAGTAAGAAAAAAGAAAAAGAAGATGGGGCCAAATGGGGAAGGAGTCTCTGTACCAAATCCTGAAATTTAGCATAAGTAATGGCTAATTATTTTTGTGAAAAAATTGAGGAACTTAGTTTTAGGATGACTATTATGCACAAAACTATTATTTTTTTGAATGTTATCTTGGTTTAACTGGTTATTCAACAATGTTATTGTTGATGTTAGCATAATACTAGATGTTAACTGGTACTTTTTGTGAATGTTAGCTTACATAATTTGTTATCATTTCTGTTTTGTATTTACAGCATTATGAATGTCTTCATGCACTTAATAAAATCTTTTAGCTTTTTTAGCTTTCTCAATTCTCATGCTTCTGATATTATCACATTTGTTTTCTTTTGTTTCCCTTCTAAGTTGAAGTATATTTATGGAGTTAAATTGAATTGAAGCCTTGAATTGTGACTATAGGTTTGATTGTTGAGCTCTACTTTAGACGAAAAAGGGCTGGAAATTACATGTTTGAAATGGATCAAGAAGACATAGTTAGGTCCTTGATCACAATTGTAGGAAGTTTCATTCAAGATAGGCTTATTGATACTCTGGTCAAGCAGTTTTAGCCAATTTGGAATGGGGAATTGATGCCCTTGAAGAAGCAATCAACACATCAAACATTGAAACTAAGATGGCTAGACTAGACTACGCCGAAAAAATGCTACAAGTTTGTGCAATGTTGGATTCTAATCAGAAAACTGCAGGGGTCCCTAATTCCTATCTCTTTTCTTGGGCTCATTTAAACCTTTCTTACTTGTGGAAGTTGAGAAATAATGTTCACAATGCAGTACTTCATATCTTGGAGATGTTTACTGTTGACCCTTTCTTCTCACAATGCAGTACTTCATATAGGTTGTAAGATACATTAAAATGAGATAAATTATGCATATTCTCAAGAGAAACAGGGATCGACCCGGACAACAAATTTTCTAATAAATCCAAAAAGTGCAAGTTAGACAAATTAAACCTCCATCACATACAATTGAACCAAAACAGATTCGAAGTGAACCAAAACAGATTCGAAGCGAAGTGAAGTATGCTGCTTGTGAACCAAAACACAAATGTTGATGATAAATTGCCAAGACTGTGGATATTACAACCATTTTCATCCAACCATTACAACACAATACATCTAAATTATACAACTAAAACAACCATAAGTAATTACAACCATAAACAATTACAATCATATTTTCAAGTCTTCCCTAAAAACATAAAACTAACCACAAATCCAATAATGAAACCCAAAAACATAAGAAATAATATTTCCACCCTGTTTCCAAGTCTTTCTTTAAGAAGAGCATCCTTTTCCCTTTTCAATTTGTTGATGACAATAATAGCTCTTGGTGGAAATTCATAGTCTTCCCATTCCCAATAACCACATCTAGTTTTCTGCAATAAAACATAACATCATAACAAAAATCGATTACAAATATGCCAAAATCATTGATCCAAATCTGTCGGAACAAGCATTCATTAGGTAAGAAACAGAAAACTTACATTAGGTTTATGATACCTGAAAAAGCGTCTTCCGGGATTCATTTCAGTCCGCGATGTGAGATGGAGTGCAACAACTCCACATCCACACATCCTTCGACGACTATTTGAAGAACTCGAACATTCCGACATTTCAGTCCGCCTGTTGTTCCTGAAAAATTAAAGGGGTGACGGCCTGTTGTTCCTGAAGGAAGAAGATGAACGGCCTGTTGTTAAAGATGGAAACCCATGGACGGCCGAAGGAGAAGATGGAAGGAAGAAGATGACAGAAGAAGAGGGAAAGGGGTGGGGATCGTCTGTTCTTGATAGGGTTGGGCGATACATATGTTTTGGGTCTTTTAGAATTAGGGTGGGTCGGGTCGGGTTGGTAGATTTAGGCGGGTTTGGTATTAGTTAATTAAAAAAAAGGAAAATATTGTTTCCGTTAAATAAGGGAAAATTTGCACAACTATTGGACGGTTTGGACATATTTGGGCCAAACTATTAACGGCAGGCATATTTGTCCTATTTCGCATAGTTCACTGGCATATTTGGACCTTTTCTGTATAATTAATAGTACTTATTAGCTATACTTATTTTAGCATGACCTATAAAGTATTTTTAGATTAAGTTAATTTTCATTATGACTTATTGATTAGCAATATTTGCTTTATATTAATTTATTATCTTTGTCATTGAATATTTTAGTATAACACTATGACTTATTTTATATTATTATACTATTATTTTCTTGAAAAATATATTATATAGTTATATCTTACTAGGACAAAAATAATATTTGGAGCACAAGTTACATATTTTTTGATATGAAGACTTTATCAGGAAAAACCCGAAAATCCTAAAAAATCAAAAAATCCGAGAAAATCAAGATTGAAAAACCCCAATTTTATTGGTTTGGTTTGGTTCATAGATTTAAAAATCCGACACCATTCGTTTGTGTTTACCCTAAAACGGATAACAATTAAATTTGTAAGTGATTTTAAGGATACGTGGATTAATTCAATACAATGATAAAACAAATAAAGGACATAATAAATTGTCAAACCAATCAAGAGGAGTGATCCCGGACTTAGTAACAGCTTAATGAAATGCCTGCCTTCGATCCAGGGCTCACATTACTGATGATTTGATGAACAAAAGTAAGAGCTTTGAATAACAGAGAAAATAAGAGTATATTTCCTTGATGTGCGTGTTACAATGTTCCTAATGAATAATCAGAGCCCCCATTTATATAGTAGGAGAGTTTTACCCGAAGTACAATTTCATAAAAGGTAAAAATCTTTTGTTTAACTAATCACCAGTTCTCTACAGATACGTGCCGAGATTCACGCCGTGACATTCGGCAGGTCACAGATATCACGGTCTTTTATTGGTCGTGCTCAATTATCTGGTAATGCTCTCTGAGGCCTTTGGTATTCGAACCGAGGGGTCATGGTCTCGATACTCCTGAGGACAGGCATTTTGCTTGGACCCTAGCTCAAGGGGCTTTTTGCTTCGACTCCGGTTCCTTACAGTCACGTCTCTCGCTCTGTTTACTTCATCGGAAACTTAGACAACTCATGGGTTTGGTTTTGCCCGTATACAGATAGTCCCCTCGTTTATCGGAGAGTAAGTTTACGAAAACGGCGAGAAACGGCATGTGCACTTCGGTCCCTTCTTCAACACGCCGTGACAGAAACAACAAAGAATTCGGAACGTCCCGCCAGTCGTGTCATAATGACTTCAAACGCGTTTTAGCCATCAGCAGGCCATCCCTGGATGCGAAACGGTGCGAAGCCTCTATAAATATTCCCCTCCTTCGTTCATTTTTTACCTTTTGACCAAGCTTCTACCTTCGAATATTCAGGATATTACTGCCCTTCTTCATACTCTAACTTTTTTACCTCCGTTTTTTAAGATTTCTCAGTAAATTGCAAGCTTTTACATATTTTCTATCCAAACCAGCGCACTTGATTTTTTCAGCCAAGCTTTTACCTTTCATCTCTCAACCTTTCTTCATATTTTTAAGACTTATTCCAAATAATAATGGCGAAAAGTTCCAAAACCATTCTCCAAAAAGTTGCTTCTTATTCGCAGCCGACCACGGAAGTCGATCCTCGAGAGAACCGCTCCAGGATTGGCTACCGATGAACTGGCTCCCGAGCCTCCATGAAAATGTTTGTCCCCGGGGGGTGCTCAATCGCGGATGATTTTAAGGTCGAAAAGCCCTCGTCAGTGCAAGGCCTATGTAAGGCGGTATCTAGGTATATTTTCTCCATCACCGAAGAAGTCCTTCCTGCGGTTCGAAAGGACTTCGGTTGGGCGGATATGGACATAGTAATCTCCGGGCCAGAGGAAGCCATTACTACCCATGTGGAGGGGTATTTGAGTGTTTACACTTATCACTTCACACTGGGCCGAGTGGATCCTGTCATTCTAGACTTCTGTAAGAAGTATGAAGTATTCCTCGGTCAGATCCACCCATCGTTGTGGAGGATCGTAATCCTCCTCTGATATTTGTTGAACAAAATCGACTCATTTTGGCTCACCATCGATCATCTACTCCGCCTGTACAGTCCCCGAATCTTCCTAGGGGGATTGATAAAGCTCATACGCTAGGTTAGCAAAGCCTTATTCTCAAGCATCAATGAGGACCGAGACCAGGGCTAGCAGGGATGCTTCGTCCGCGTGAGGACCTTAGACTTGATCCCTGCCGAATTTAAGTCGTTCCCCAAGAAGTGGAATGTATCACCTAAGCACAACTTTCCTTTAAATGTTGATTTTACATTAATCTCCTTTTTCCTTACCAGTCTTTGCAGTGGCGCAACTGTTGCTAGAGTACCAAATTCCATTCCTCGGCTTAAGGAGTGGATCAAGGGTATTTGTTCGCAGGTGCCTTATTCGGAGTGCTTATGGCACAAGCTCTGGAAGGGCCGTTGGGAGGTTCATTCTCACGGTAAGATCTCTTTCCCGGATAAGTAACATAAGGCTCCCCTTTTAGCATCACATTCTCATTTCCTTTCTGTTCTTTTCGAAGGCTTGCCTAAGACCATTGAGCTTAGGCCTCCGGTAGGGGATTATGACTTGTACGTTGATCCCTTTACCCCCGTACAGCTCGGGGATGCTCAAGGAGATGGTTTCCCCGCAAGCCACGGAGAGTTCTAGCTCTCGAGCACCCGACTCCAACTCGCTTTATCGGCTCAGGGATGAACCCGAGGAGGATGATATTAATGTAGCCCATAAACAGATCTCCCACGAAGAGTAGGTGGCTGTTGAACGGGAGATTTATGAGGCCGATCTCCCTCAGATTAGGGATTTCGATGAGGAGACCGAGACCAAGCCGGGACTTTCTCCGAAGGAGGCACCCAGTGTAATATATATTTCAGGGTCGCCTTCTTATACCGAGTCCATGATCAAATAGGCCCGAACGGTGAAAGAGCGATCCATGGAAGGGGCTCATGGTGTGGACGTTCCTCTTTGTTCTTTTTTCAAGGGTGTAGACTCGTCCGCTTTGGAATATTTCACCGAGTTGAGCGACCTGGAGGTGCCAAGTAAGCAGCCATCTTCAAAAACCGAAGGGATGAATTTGAGCCCAAAGTTGATCAACCAGTTCCCCGCCCCGAGCATGGATCTTGGCCGTAAGAGGTCAATAATCATCACCGTACTGGAGGATGCTCGTATTCTTTCAACCCCCGTTGGTGTGGCGGGCTACCTCTGGTGCCTAGTAAGCGAAGAAAACCAGGCGAAAATGAGTGAGGTGGATGTGTCGTGCTTGTTCAACGAAGACCAGCAGGGATGAATCGGGTAAGGCATCGTTATGTTCTTCCATCTTCTGACTTAGTTTTTGATATTTCTCACGTCTTCTCTCTTTTATCTTTTTGCAGGCTTCGGTACTCCATCATGAAAGTTTCCTCCGGTACCGGCTGTTAACCAGCTCGAGGCTGAGGCCAAGGAGCTTACCGAGAAGAGTGACACGTAAAAGCTTCTCGGCGAGTAACATGAGGGTGTCGTCAAGAGTCTTCGGGCCGAGTTAGATACGGATCAGAAGGAGCATGCCGACTTGGTGGAATAGGTAAAGATTTTCAAAGTTAGCAATGAAGACTTAGCCATGGTGACTAACGACCAAACCTCGTAGGTCCACAAGAAGATTGATCGTATCGACCAGCTCCAGGCTGAAATGAACGATGTTCAGGCCTTGGCCGATGTATGGAAGAGGAAAATGGACTGACTGGATTCGGAGAAGGAGATCGCTCGGGAGCAGTTGGAATCAGTAGAGTCCAACTCAGAGTGGCGAAAGAGAATGACGATACACGGGCTCAGCAAATCGAGGACTTCCAAGCTCAACAAGGCTCGGCTATTGCTGAACGGGATGCCCTCGGCAAGGAGCTCGAAATAACGAGGTTCGAGTCGAAAATATCCATGGCTGATGCTGAAGAGATGGTGCTCCAATACAGGGATGATGTTGAGGCGGCCGAGGCCCGCCTGAAAGTTACCATTTAGTACGTGAAGCATATGTCTCAAAGGGATACCCTCAAGGAGATTCATGCCTGAGATTTTGATTTGTCGGTCGAGATTGAAGAGGCGAAATGACTCAAGGTACAAGCTAAGAAGCTGTCCAAGCCTGAGGGTGAAGAAGGCTTTGAGGGCTCCGGTGATCCCGAAGAGGGAGAAGACCCCGACGTATCTGATGACGAGGCGGGTTTCGGTGGAGATGAGGCATAAGTTCCTTAGGAATTTTTGCCTTTGTTTTGAATTTTGTATTTTTATTTTGTTGGGGCCGTTTTCGTTGGCCTTTGTAGAAACATTTTGGAATGTGTATATACAAGGTTATTTTTCCTCTTGGCATTTCAAGTCTATTACCTTCAACATTCTTTTTACAATTGTAAATATTTCAAATGCCTTAGCACGGGATAAAATGCAGTAATAAGATGTTATTCGGAGGTCCGAGAAAGACTTGTTTTCGATGTAAGTTTCATTTGAAACTTGTGGGAGTTCCATATGAACGGAAGCATTCCCCAAAAGTGTTTGTTTATATCTTCCTAGACTTTAATTTTGCCGATGGTAACCTTTGAATCAGTTGGAATTTTGAAGGCCTTATGTTTTGATTAGGGGTTTCGGATGTCGAGCCTCGTAGCCTTTTAAGTTCAGGTACCACCTAATAGGCTTTGTAACTCCGTGCTTTTAACCTGAGCCATCGGATCTTGCCTTGGACGACAGTCCCCGAGTGGGGGTGGCCGTGGCCTTTTAATTCAAGCACTGCCTGATAGACTTTTGTGCCTCAATGCATTGATAGCCCGCCGAACTTGCCTTGGACGCTATTCCCTGAGTGGGGGTGATCTATTGGATATAGATAGAGGCAGCCCTTGGGCTCGATATACTTAAGGAACAAAAATGTAAAGTCTTAAGGGACAACATATGTATCTGCAAGGTAGAAATTTTCTTTCATTCCTGTGCGTAATATACAAGATTGTAAGTGTGTACAAGCTTCGTGTTATGTATTAGGTGATCTACGTGGGCACGGTTCATTTGACTGTTTGGCCCTTACAACAAATCCTATTCACCGAGCCTAGACTGTTCAAGCACAAAGTTTCCTTCCTTGCTAAAAATCATTACCCGAGGGTGATGGGCCCTAGTATTCGAGGTCGATCGTTGAGAGGGCTTGGATACTTTTGATGTTACCATCGACTCCGGTTCATAACCGGCCTTTGATTCTAAGTTAGCACGACCATTTGTTGCCTCGTTAAAAACCTTTCTGAAAAAACCATCTGGGACGAAACCGGTTCAAGTAAAAAAGAGTACAACACCTGCTTTTAAGCCTAACAACTACACCTTCCTTTGGTTATTTCCGGCAAGTGTTAGTCCAATTCGCAATATATGTAATAATTAAAAAAAAGAATGAATAGGGTCGTACCTTAACAGTAGTATCGTTTTAGGTGGGTTATGTTCTAGTTGTGCAATAGCTGCTCACCGTTCCCTGCTTTAAGTTTGTATGAACCTTTACCGGTAATCTCGATAATTTGATATAGACCTTCCCAATTCGGTCCCAGCTTCCCTTCATTCGTGTTCCGTTGTTCAGTGTCACCTTTCTTAACACCAAGTCCCCGATATCAAAGGGTCGAAGATTGGCTCTCCAATTGTAATACCTTTCGATCCGTTGTTTTTGAGTGGCCAACCGGACGAGGGTGGCCTCGCGCCTTTCATCCAATCATTCCAGGCTCGTGCTCATAGCCTCACCGTTTGACTCTTCGCTCGTATATCAAAACCTGAAACTCGATTCTCCTACCTCAACCGGTATTAGCGCTTCGGCACCGTAGACTAGCGACAATGGGGCGGCCTGGGTACTAGACTTTGAAGTCATATGGCGCGCCCATTGAACTTCGGGCAAAATTTCCTTCCATTTGCCTTTAGCGTCGGTCAATCTCTTCTTAAAGTTTTGGAGTATGGTCTTATTTGTAGACTCTGTCTATCCGTTCCCACTAGGGTGATAAGGTGTTGACAAGATCCTTTTGATCTTATGGTCCTCGTCCGGTTGGCCGCCCAACAACAACGGATCGAAAGGTATTACAAGTGGAGAGACATTCTCCGACACTTCAATATCGGGGACTTGGTGTTAAGAAAGGTGACATTGAACACCCGAAACCCAAAAGAAGGGAAGCTGAGATCGAATTGGAAGGTCCATATCAAATTATTGAGATTACCGGTAAAGGTTCATACAAACTCGAAGCAGGGAACAATGAGCATCTTGTTGGATCAAGATGCTGCATAGTTTTGAAGATTGACAAATGAACTCAGAGTTGAACCAGGTCCATCATTGAAGACAAAGACATGCAGACTAAATGGCACGGGAAGAGATAAAACACAGGAGATAAACACAATCACTGACTTGAGGAAGATATCTCCTGATCGAAAAGGTTGCAAATTGATAGGGAGATAAACTTCTTATTCAGGAAGGACAGAATCAAGATAAATAAGGATCTAGGAAGTTGAGATCAACTTGAACTCTTCCACCAAGGAAGAGTTGCATCAGAATTCTACTACATCGTCTCAACTACTGATCCTATATATTGTCAAGTGTTCCTGTTGAACAGGCGCGCACAAACGTAGAAGTGAAACAAGAACTGAGAGCAAAATTACCAAAGCAATTTACAAGCAGTTCATGTGAGAATTCCTGTGCGACTCAAAAGCTACTTGAACCAGCTCAAAGAACCAGTTCCATCTGTTATCTTTTGAGTCTAGTTGTTTGTAGTAGGTGATTACAAATTGTATCTTTCATCTTTATCTAGAAGAAATTGCAATAGGTACTGAGTATTCAAGTTAGAGTTAACTTGGAGTTTGTCGCAATTAGCAAGGAGCTAGATTGACACAAGGGGATTATAGTTAGTCCTTAGGTTTACAAAAGAGTTTATTTTGTAAATTCTGCTTTTGGCTCATTGACTTAGTGAAGAGTTTGGGAAAATCCTACAGGGAAGTAGGTCGTGGTTTTTTCACCTTTTGAGTCAGGTGTTTTCCACGTAAAATTGATGTGTTCTTTTATTTCTGCAATTATTATTCCACAAACTGTAGGAGTTGGAACACATAGAAGAATCTGGTCCTTCTATAACTAATGCACGCGAAAATTAGACACCACACAAATCACCCCCTCTTGTGTGGTATTGACGTTTAGAACATCAATTGGTATCAGAGCAGGTTATCCTTGAAGAGGCTAACACCTTAGGAAAAGATCAAAATGAGTGCACCACCTAGGAACTGGGAAGTTCTTCCACTCAATCTCAATCGAGTTCTTCCACTCCTCAAAAGAACCTCGTTCCAGAATCCACTCCTTCTCCCCCAACCGCTCCTGTTATAACACCAAGCCCTACTCCAGTACCCAGAAAAAGGCGAGTGAAAATTCTAGCCAGAAAAACTGTGGACTCTGTCTCTCTTGCTCGAAATTTAAATGCCAAGCTTCAGGCGAGTCAGGCCTAAAACTCTGAAAACTCCAGCGAATCTTTCAAGTTTGCAAATGAGGGGGAAGCAACTGATTCTCCTGACCTTGAATAGGTAACATCTGAAATTAGGTCTGATCCTGTCATTACTGAGAATAGGTTTATGTTAATTGAGTCTGTCGTAGATGTGGAGATTCCTGATAAGAGAAGAAGAGGCGGTAAAAATCACAATAGGAAAGAAATTGAGAGAGGTGGAGAAAGATGTTCAGTAAGGGGAACAAGGGAAGAAGGTGACACACTGGCAATCTGTGGTCCTGCCCCAGTGGTTTCTGAGGAAGGGGTCAAGGACTTAGGGGGGAAGAAACTCTGGAGAAGCTGCAGAAGGACTGGAAAATCTACAGCCTGCAAACGATGAACCTGGTTCATCCATTGAGGAAACCTTGGCAGAACTGATGAGAAAATTAGGGGAGATTTACAAACCCAAAAAGAAGAGAACCCCTAAGGCCAAGAAAGTTGATACTCCAGTGGCAAGCAAAAAAAATAAAAGCCACTTCATCTGCTGATACTTCAATTCCTAAAGGTCGCACTACTAGAAGTGCAATTAGGCAGAGTGAAGAGGAGTTGTAGAAAGCTCTGAGGGAAAGTAAGAGAAAGAAAGCTGCTAAGGGGAAGGTGAAAGTGGGTGAGCCTGCTGAGGTTGTTGATGTTGTGGAGATGGACCTGGTCTATCAAGGGGAACAACTGGCACAAGTTGAGACTGAGACACCCAAACCAAAGAAGGCCAAGACTTCTTCCAAGAAGTCAGCTTCTGTGTCTGCGACACCTTCAACAGTTGCCAAGCGTACTAGGTCAAAATCAAAGAAAGTTTAATTGAATGATGATGATGAGTGGAGTGGTGAAGAAGCAGAGGAGTCTGGTGGGGAGATAGACAAATTGACGAAGTATGAGAAGCGTACAATTCTAAAAGGGAAGCTGTTAAGGGATCTTGAAGAATCAGGCATGATCTATCTTGTGGATACTCTAGATGTGCAAGGTTGGAAGGACTTGGTCCTTCATCTTGACGGCAGGCTAGCCAGAAATGAAATTGTGGAAATTATAGCGAATGCGGAGGTCAAGGATGGAAGGGTTTCCACTAAGGTAAAGGGGGTTGATATCTCCTTAGATGCCAAGGAGCTGGGTGAGATAATTGGGATTCCCTCTGAGGGATACGATGACTACACTAGGCAGAGGTGGCCAAGCTTGGATGGACTCCCTTCAGCCCTCCAAATCACCAGGAGGTTCAGTGAAAATGAGCAAGAGATGGAACCAAGGGTTGTGTTCAAAAGCGAGATGAATCCGCAACACAAACTGATCTTTGAGTTTGTCAACAAGTGCATACTTCCCATGCAAGGGATAAGGCATATTGCAAACTACATGGATCTCACTCTCATGGAATGCCTGGAAAGTGGACGACAGATTAACTGGCCATCTTTCATCATTCAATTACTGGACAGGGTGGTGAATGGCTCCAAGGTACATGACATACCATATGGGTTCATCCTTACTACTGTGCTTACTCACTTCAAAGTGCCTGTTAAGAAGGCTGAAATGGCTACTGTCAAGGATCATTTTGGGAAGAACACACTTCTGACTTGCGACTATGTTGTGAATGTTCCTGCGGATGAACCTGGTTCATCAAGGAAAATTCATGTGAACAGCAAGGTCAGGGTGCATGTGCATGAAGGTGGGGTTAAGGATGCTGAGATCCTTCGATTGAAGACCCGTCTTACATAGGTTGAAGCAAAGCGGGATGCGCTCAAAGCTGAACTAGCTAATGAAAAAGAGAAGAATGAAGGGATTCTTCAACAGATGCTCTCTCTTCTTCAAGCAAAGAACCCAACCTCCACCCCTTCCCAGCCTTAGGTGTTCAGTGCCGTCCCTAAACCCTCTATGACCCAGTTCGGATTTGTTTTGTCTGTTTTTTGTCTTTTGCTCATGGTTGTGACTATATTTATTTCTTTTTGTGTTTGGTGCATGAACTATTATCGAATCAATGAATTGTGTTGTTTCTGATCTTAACTTTATATGAGTTTCTTTAATAGCCTGTATTTATGGTTTCCTTTTGATGATTAATCCATGTTTGCACCTGCAGTTGCCTCAATGGCCATGAGTAATTATTATAGCTCTGGTAATTTTAGCACTTTGTAACTTTTCGATGATGCCAAAAGGGGGAAGATGTGCTATATTGTGATATTTATAACCTAATAATAAACCTGGTTCTCGATGATAAATGCTTAATGCTATAAAAAGTGTCAATGTTGGGTTAAAGTGATTACAGGTTTAAGCACAGAGTTTGTCATCATCAAAAGGGGGAATTTGTTGGATCAAGAGGCTGCATAGTTTTGAAGATTGACAAATGAACTCAGAGTTGAACCAGGTCCATCATTGAAGACATAGACATGCAGACTAAATGGCACGGAAAGAGATCAAACACAGAAGATAAACACAATCACTGACTTGAGGAAGATATTTCCTGATCGAAAAGGTTGCAAATTGATAGGGAGATAGACTTCTTATTCAGGAAGGACAGAATCAAGATAAATGAGGATCTAGGAAGTTGAGATCAACTTGAACTCTTCCACCAAGGAAGAGTCGCATCAGAATTATACTACATCGTCTCAACTACTGATCCTATATATTGTCAAGTGTTCCTTTTGAACAGGCGCGCACAAACATAGAAGTGAAACAAGAATTGAGAGCAAAATTACCAAAGCAATTTTGCAAGCAGTTCATGTGAGAATTCCTATGCGACTCAAAAGCTACTTGAACCAGCTCGAAGAACCAGTTCCATCTGTTATCTTTTGAGTCTAGTTGTTTGTAGTAGGTGATTACAAATTGTATCTTTCAGCTTTATCTAGAAGCAATTGTAATAGGTACTGAGTATTCAAGTTAGAGTTAACTTAGAGTTTGTCGCAATTAGCAAGGAGCTAGATGCCACAAGGGGATTAGAGTTAGTCCTTAGGTTTACAAAAGAGTTTATTTTGTAAATGTTGCTTTTGGCTCATTGACTTAGTGAAGAGTTTGGGAAAATCCTACTTGGAAGTAGGTCGTGGTTTTTTGACCTTTTGAGCCAGGTGTTTTCAACATAAAATTGTCGTGTTCTTTTATTTCTGCAATTATTATTTCGCAAACTGTAGAAGTTGGAACACATAGAAGAACCTGGTCCTTCTATAACTACTGCACGCGAAAATTTGACACCACACAAATCACCCCCCCCCCTCTTGTGTGGTATTGACGTTTAGAACATCACATCTATCGCACAACTGGAACATAACCCACCTAATACGATACTACTACTAAGATACGACCCCATTCATTTTTATTATTATTACATATTTTGCGAATTAGACTACTTGAAGGCAACAACCAAAGGACCAGTTTTTAGGCCTAAAAGCACGCGTTGCACTTTTTTTTCTTGAACCGGTTTTGTCCCAAATGGGTTTTCCGACAAGGTTTTTAATGAGGCAATAGTGGGTCGTGCTAACTTAGAATCAAAGGCCGACTATGAATCGGAGTCGATGGTCGCATCAACAGTATCTGAGCCCTCTCAATGATTGACCTCGAATACTGGGGGACATCACCTATGGTAATTATTTTTAGCAAGGAAGGAAACTTTGTGCTTGAGCAGTCTGGGCTCAGTGAATAGGATTTATTGTCAGGGACAAACGGTCAAATGAATTGTGCCCGTGTAGATCACCTAAGCCATAACACGAAGCTTGTACACACTTACAATCTTGTATATTACGCACAGGAATGCAAGAAAGTTTCTACCTTGCAGATACATATTTTGTTCCTTAAGACTATTACATTTTGTTCCTTAAGGATATCAAGCTTAAGGGCTGCCTCTATCCAGATCCAATAGATCACCCCCGCTCGGGGACTACTGTCCAAGGCAAGCTCGGACGGCTCGGGCTATCGAAGCTCGGAGGCACCAAAAGCCTATTAGGTAATGCTTGAACTTAAAAGGCTACGGCCACCCCCACTCGGAGACTGTCGTCCAAGGCAAGCTCGGACAGCTTAGTTTATCGAATCCTGGAGGTACAAATCCTATTAGGTAGTACCTGAATTAAAAGGCTACGGCCACTCTAGTAAGGGGTCGGAAACGTCCGAAACTCGTAACAAAACATAAGGCCTTCAAAATTCCAAAATGATTCGAAGGTTACCCTCGGCAAAATAAAAGTCTAAAAACATCTAAACAAACACTTCTAGGGAAAGCTTCTGGTCATATCGAACTCCCACGAGTTTCAAACTAAACTTACATCGAAAACAAGTCTTGTTTGGACCTTCAAACAACAACTTATTACTGCATTTTCTCTCGTGCTAAGGCATTTGAAATATTTACAATTGTAAAAAGAATGTTGAAGGTCATAGACTTGAACATTGCAAGAGGAAAAAGAACCTTGTATATACACTTTCCAAAATGTCTTTACAAAGGCCAACGAAAATGGATTCAACAAAATAAAAATACAAAATGCAAAACAAAGGCAAAAATTCCTAAGGCACTTATGCCTGATCTCCACTGAAACCCACCTCGTCATCAGAGCCATCGGGGTCTTCTCCGTCTTTGGGGTTCACTGGAACCCTCAGAGCCTTCTTCACCATTAGGCTCAGCCAGCTTCTTGGCCTCTACCTTAAGTCTCTTCGCCTTTTTGATCTCGGCCTACAGGTCTAAACCTCGGGCATGAATCTCCTCGAGGGTCTCTGATATCTAGGGATTATACTTCATTTTACACTCCTTCTTACTTGAGTTTTGGTTAAAAATATATACAAAATAGTCCCAAAGGCTTACATGTTGTTCTTGTTTGCAGGGTTTGGTCAAAAAAATGACAATTAGTCAAAACCATCTCAAAAAGGAGTGAAACATGCACAAGTACCAAGAACAAGTCCAAACACAATGCAACAGAGCCACTGCGACCGCATTCCATTTAGTGCGGTCCGCAGTGAAGAGATTCAGAGAAGTGCAAATGGCGGAAACTCGAGCACTGCGGCCGCAAAGCAGCTTGTGCGGACCGCAGTGATCTCACCGCGGCTGCAACCCATTTTGTGCGGTTCGCAATGCTAGGATCCAGAGAGCTGGAATTTTGGAGGTCATGGCCAACGCGGTCCGCAATCCTATTTTATGCAGACCGCAGTAGTAGCAACCGCGATCGCGGTGCATTTTATGCGGCCCACGGTGGCCAAGTTTAGAGAGCATATTTTTGAAGTCAGAAAGCCTCACCGCGGCAGTACTCCATTTCGTGCGGTCCACGGTACCCCCTCAGGGGTATTTTTGTCCAGAAAATTCAGCCTAGTATAAATACTTTCTTTTCCCATTTTTAGGGAATCTTTTGTATTCTAACTTCGCAGGAGCTCGTGAACATCAGTTTTAGACTATTTTGAGTAGTTTTATAGTGGGTTTATCATTGAATCTTCAAGTATTAGCTTGTAATTAAATTCTATGGGTTATTCTTCATCTATTTCTTTGTTTTCTTTTATTATCATGAGTAGCTAGACCCATCAGCTAGGGTTCTGGCTCAACCCTAATGTGGGTATTTGATGGGTCTTTTGATTTAAGACTTAGATTTTTATGGGTAGTTGATATTTGACTGATTTGTGTTTTCCATGTTAAATTAGTGGTTGCAAACACTAATTGATGCCTATTTGACTTGGGGTATTCTTGAGAAAGAGAGCTTGAGTCTAGGAAAATTAGTCCAACAAGGAGTTGGGATGTAATCAAGAGATTGATAGTCCAAATTCACGGGTTAAACCTAGAGATAGTAATTCCCTACTTGAGCCTAAATTGCTTGCACAATTTTGACACCCAATTGGTCTCGATAGAGGCAATTAGGGCAAAGCCACTCGAGCTATCGAGAGGTATAGAGTGGGTAATTCCGTGCATTGGATATATCACAATCCCCAACATAACGTCTTTGCCTTAGGTTTAGATCCCGTTAAGTATTCACCTAGGAGAAAGTCATAGCCCTTGTCCCTTTTATCTATTGAGAAAACATCAAAAAATATATTAGTTAGTTAACTTGTAATTTCGACTAGACTAAACCGTAGTTTAATCACAAAACCCTTTGATGAGAAGTGCAACTGAGAACACAACGAAACATTAGACCACTTAGGAACTCAACTCCCACATATATAGCTCCCTGTGGAAATCGATCCCGACCCTTCGTGTAAAAGCTGCATTGACCTCCGTACTTGCCACTCTTTAGTGGTATATGCGGGAGCCGATCACTTTTTGGGGCCGTTGCCGGGGAGCTTTTACGGTGTTGATTATCTAACTGAATAGTGGTGTAGTGTGTTTTCCCTTCCTTCTTTTGTTAACGTGTGTGTCGAATCAATTCAGGTACTAATGGAGGATCCTTTGGGTAATATTATTCCAGGGGAGGAGGTGTTTGACAATGGAGAAGATGAACTAAATCAAGTACCACATCCAAGACGGGGCTGACAGGCCAATGTTAATGAGGATATTCCATATCCTCCTCCGCTTCCACCTCCGAGAGTTGCCCCTCAGGTACTTCCAAACGAGGGGTACGCGAGTGCTATTGTCCCGCCTAGAATCCAGGCGGGGTACTTCCGAATCACAAATGTGATGCTGACACTCTTGGAGCAGCATGGGTACTTCACAGGAGCTCCACATCAGAATGCTTATAAGCATTTAAAGGGGTTCGTTGATACCTGCTGGGGAAGCACGCAAACAAACATCTTAGAGGATGCATTAAGGCTTAGGCTATTCCCCTTCTCTCTCCTAGGGAAAGCACTAGACTGGCTGGAGCGACTTCCCAACCACTCCATATCCACATGGGATGAGCTAGCAGACAAGTTCATTGAAAAATTCTTCTCTCCTAGTCACATGGCAGCGCTTAGAGATGTAATATTGGCTTTTAAGCAAGAGCCAAATGAGCCTTTGCATGAGATTTGGGAGCGCTACCGGACCATGGTAAAAGAGTGTCCAAACAATGACATGACTGAGGCCATGATACAGCAGACCTTCTACCGAGGCATAAATACCACCAATTAGTGTGTGGTCAATCAATTGGCTAGGGGAAACTTCATGAAGATACCATACAATGAGGCATGTGAGGTCTTAGATGAAATGGCTGACACTTCGTCAGCATGGCAGAGTAGAGAAAATGTGCCTCAGGGTGATCCAGGTGTTACTGGTCTTCACAAAGAACTTCAAGAACATGGGCAAGCAATTGACGAGCTTACCACCACCATGAATCAACTTGCTAAGGCACAACTTCAACAATTACAAGGGCCGAAGCAAGTGAATGCTATGGAGGAGGTAAATGTTTTGGTGAACAAGAGAAGACCTCGTGGAAATCAAATGCAAAACAACAATGTTCAATGTGACCAAGGATCGAGTTGGTATAGTCAAGAGGATTCTTATGATGATCAAGATGAGGATGTCATGAATGCCAACAATTATCAAGGACAAGGGAACAATCAAGGCAACAACCAAAATTGGAAAAATCAAAGGCAACGCAATAGGAACAATAACAACAATTCAAGCAATTGGGGGAATAACAATATTGGAGTGGGAACAATAATAACAATAATTGGGGTGGAAACGGTAACCGGGGGTCGGGCTTTCAAAGGCCCCAGATGTACCAACAACCCAACAATCCACCCCCCTATCAATCACAAGGACAAGGTTCCTCAAGTAATGATATGGGTAGAATTGAGAAAATGTTCAAACAAATGATGGATCGCAATGTGGATTCGGATGCTCAACTTGCCTCCCATAATACCTCCATTCGAAATCTTGAAGTGAAAATGAGAAAAATCTCTCAAACCTTGAACACACGCCCGAAGGGAGCACTACCAAGTGATACGGTGGTGAACCCCAAGGGTGGGAACAACAACAACAATACCGGTCATGCCATGGCGGTGACCACAAGGAGTGGACGAGGCGGTGAGGCTAGTTCTTCTAAACAAAAGAGAGTTGTTGGTGATGAGGATGACTTGCCAAATGATGAGGTTCCAATTGAGGTTGAGCATGTAGTTGAGGATCCAACAACTAGTGAAGTGAGGATTGATATTCATGATCATGAGGAGGAAACTCAAAGTGACGTGAACCCGTCTAGGGAACACGTAATTGACATTCCCGAGCCGGTTGTGTCAAAAGCAAAGGCCCCATTGCCTAGGCCTCCTCCCCCTTATCCTCAAAGGTTGGCGAAGCAAAAGAATGATAACCAATTCAAGAAATTCATCGACATGATGAAAAGCTTATCCATCAATGTCCCTTTAGTTGAAGCCTTAGAGCAAATGCCCCGGTATGCCAAGTTCATGAAGGACTTGGTCACAAAGAAAAGATAAATGGAGTGCGAAACTATAAAGATGACTCACCAAGTGAGTGCAATAGTGCACTCAATGGCACCCAAGCTTGAAGACCCCGGGGCATTCACCATTCCTTGCACAATTGGTAGCGCGAATTTCGCCAAAGCATTGTGTGACCTTGGAGCTATCATAAACTTGATGCCATATTTGATCTTCAAAACATTGGGGATAGGTCAACCTCGATCTACTTCCATGCGTCTTCAAATGGCGGATCGATCTATTAAGAGGCCGTTAGGAATCATTGATGATGTATTAGTGTGGGTTGACAAGTTAATCTTGCCCGCGGATTTTGTTATCTTGGATTGTGAGGTGGATTATGAAGTTCCTATCATTTTGGGAAGGCCTTTCCTTGAAACGGGGAAGGCCTTAGTTGACGTGGAGGCCGGTGAGCTCACCTTCTGGGTGGGAGATGAAAAGGTTGTGTTCCACGTGTGCAAGTCAATGAAGCATCCCAATAGCACGGAAGTATGTTCTTTAATGGACCTTGTCACCGAGGTCATTATTGAGATGAAACAAGCTCAATGATAAATGTTGAAGATCCCGTGGAGGCAGATTTATTGAACCATGATGATATTGTGGTGGATGTCTTGATCGAGAGTACCAATGCTCTACAAGGAATGGGTTCTTACTCATATGGTCCTCGAAAGTTATCCTTGGATTTGGAGAATCAGAAAACTCCTCCGACAAAGCCTTCAATTGAAGAGCCAACTACATTGGAGTTGAAGCCACTTCCACAACACCTCAGGTATGAATTTCTTGGTCCTTCTCGTACTTTACTTGTTATACTTTCATCTTGCCTACCAAATTGCAGGTAGACTCTACTCTCAAAGTGTTACAAAGGAAGAAGAAGGCCATGGGATGGGCACTTGCAGATATTCGGGGAATAAGCCCCGCATGTTGTATGCACAAAATCATTTTTGAGGATGGAGCAAAGACTTCCGTAGAACATCAACGGAGGATAAATGAAGCAATGCAAGAAGTTTTGAAGAAAGAAATAATCAAGTGGCTTGATGCAGGGGTCGTCTACCCAATCTCGGATAGTGCTTGGATTTCTCCGGTCCAATGTGTTCCAAAAAAGGGTGGTATGACCATGGTTCAAAATGAAAAAAACGAACTTATTACAACAAGGACAGTCACAGGTTGGCGGGTATGCATGGATTAACGCAAATTGAACAAGGTGACTCGCAAGGATCACTTCCCATTGCCTTTCTTGGACCAAATGCTTGACAGACTTGCGGGTAGAGCTTTCTATTGCTTCTTGGACGGGTATTTAGGCTATATCCAAATCTTGATTGCTCCGGAGGACCAAGAAAAGACAACCTTCACCTGTCCCTATGGGACATTTGCTTTTTCCAGGATGCCTTTTGGATTGTGCAATGCACCCACTACATTTCAGCGGTGCATGATGGCAATTTTCACTGACATGGTTGAAAACTTTCTAGAGGTATTCATGGATGATTTCAGCGTGGTTGGGGACTCCTTTGATGAATGCTTGAACAATCTTGATAAAGTCCTCGCTCGTTGTGAAGAAACCAACCTAGTGCTCAACTGGGGAAAATGCCACTTTATGGTTGAAGAAGGGATAGTTTTGGGCCACAAAATCTCAAGGAATGGAATTGAAGTAGACAAGGCCAAGATTGAGGTCATTTCTAAATTTCCACCTCCAACTTCGGTAAAGGGAGTCCGTCCATTTCTTGGGCATGTCGGATTCTACCGGCGCTTCATTAAGGACGTTTCGAAAGTGGTCAATCCTCTTTGCAAGTTGCTAGAGAAAGATGCCAAGTTCCACTTTGATGAGAATTGC
>ML261678.1:0-33340 GCA_005239495.1 Nicotiana undulata | reverse complement strand
AACCAAGAGGAAGGACCTAGGGCAAACGAGTGATAGTGAAGATAGGGGAAATGAAATGAAATCGGTAGGTTATTACAGATATACGGAAGTCTCGCTTGGACTGGGTATTATGAGATTTGGACTCAAAATCGTGGCCCAGATCAGTGGCTATCTTGGCTTCTAAATTTGGGCCTGGGAGTTGAAGGCATTATTGGGCCAGATCAGAAATTCTATTGCTGTGGGCCTACCCTGTTGGGCTTTACTCAGAAATAGACTTAGTTGGTTACATTTTAGATAGTAGTACATTATGTGAGATCACTATTGGGCCTACAAGCCCAATTTTGATAGTAGGAGTTATGTCTTATTCTTTGTTTATCGTCCTATGATTTTAGGACAACATTATGTGATTTGTTTTTCGTTTTATTAGTATTAATAAAATCGCTACTAGGCAGCTAGCCTAGTAGTAAAGCTTACTAAAAAAAAAAAATTAGACACTTTCAAATAAAAATGGAGAAGCAGAGTCAAAATGATAAAGAAGAGTGAAGATTAGAGAAGGCACGGGCAAAACATTCATGGGACCGTCCACAAAGATACCGTACCTGGCAATAGAAAAAGAGAAAATAGGTGCGGGATGGATAATTAAAAACCACGAAGAAGGAAGGTTCATTAATAGCCGCGAATATGGAAAAAATCGGCATAATCCATGATTATGTGCGATTGGTTGTTGTTACCATAACCATTATAAATTACTCATGTCACGAGTAATCAATGTAATAAATATTGTAGTAACATACAAGAATTAAGTAGGGGTTGTACTCTTATATAATCCCCTTACCATATCTTGTACGCTCATCAAAAAATTCACGAAATTATACTATCAATTATTTATATTTTTATTTTCTGCTATTTGAAGATCTTATTCTCTCCTTTTGGAAGAAATATGCGATTATCAATAAGATTTCTATTTCCTTATTCTCTCAATATTTTATTTTCATTATTTGTTATTCATCTATCAGGAAAAATGAAGTAAAATTGGTTATTACAACAACAACATACCCAGTAAAATCCCACTAGTGGAATCTGAGGAAAGTAGAGTGTACGCAGACCTTATCCTTACCCCGAAAAGGGTAGAGAGGCTATTTTCGGGAGACTCTCGACACAACAGAAGAGACAAAAATTGGTTATTAGAAAACCGAATTATAGTATTATTTGTTTTGGCCACAAAAATTATTTTTTGGTTAAACAAATTGGTTCAGTTATCGAAAATCTAGTAATTTTTTCACTTTTCCTTTACATATTTTGTCTTTAGCAATAAATTATGTCTGCCACTGATCAAATTGTTCAGGTTGAGGATGGACCGCAAGGAGGGACTCCTCCACACAAACACCCACACATTCTCCACTGTGTCCACGAGAAAATTCACCTGTCAGATCCGCTAATCGTAACGCTGGACAACAACATGGGGAACAATTAAATGTGCAGGATGACTTGAAGCAATTTATTGCGTAGTAAATTGGTGAAGCTCTGCGTGCTTTTGCAAGTGGGTTACCGAGTGTTGTTCAGGCTCCACCACTAGTTAATACAACTATGAAAAATCCTCATTCAGGGCCTGAAAACTCTGAAAGTGGAGAAATACCCAAATAAATTTGGAGCCAGAGGGTCAGGTACGCCAAATAATTTTAATTTACAGAATTTACTTATAACTTCGTAGAAATAGCTCAAGGAACTAAACAAACGGATAGAACAAATACCGGGAGTACCGCATGTGATTAAAGGAGTGGATATTAACAAGTTCACCACAACCATGGAATCCAAGTGCAACACTATTGCCAAGACCGAAAGTTTTTTAAATGCCCGATATTCCTAAAAATGATGGGACAGGTAAATTTGCTGCCATGTGACTAGGAGGTCACGAGTTCAAGCCGTGGAATAACCTCTTGCAGAAATGCAGGGTAAGACTGCGTACAATAGATCTTTGTGGTCCGGCCTTTCCCCGGACCCCGCGCATAGCGGGAGATTTAGTGCACCAGGCTGCCCTTTCTATCGAACCACGATATAATGACCTAGCCGGTTATTTTGAGTATTGTAGCATTGTATCCCTATTTATTACCTCCTCTATGTTCAATTGTGGTTATGCGACTTTCCGGTATGGTTGGTCTAATTTGGGGTGAGTTTCAGAGTGAATTGGGACACTTAGTCCCAAAATTTGATGTTTAAGTTGAAAGAGTTGACTGGAGTTTAACTTTTGTTTAGACGACTCCGAAATGAAGTTTTGATGGTTCCAATAGTTTCGTATGGTGATTTTGGACTTGGGCGTATGTCTGAATATTGATTTGGAGGTCCGTAGGTTGGTTTGAGGCTTTTTGGCGAAAGATGAAAGAGTTGAAGGTTTGAAAAGTTGATAGGTTTGAACGAGGGTTGACTTTATTGATATCAGACTCGAATTGTGACTCCAGGAGTTGGTATAGGTCCATAGTGTCATTTGGGACTTGAATACAAAATTTGAGATCATTCGAAGTTGGTTTGATATGATTCGAAAATAGTTTAAGAAGTCGAATGTTCATTGATTCAATAAGCTTGAATTGAGAGAGATTCATTGATTTGATATTGTTTTATGTGATTTAAGGCCCAGAGTAGGTTCATATTGTGTTTTGGAACTTAATGGTATGTTTGGATGGGGTCTCGGGGGCCCCGGGTGTGATTTTGGATTGAAATGAGGTTCATTTTGGACTTAGGATGATTGCTGAAGATCAGTTGAGATCTGGTGCAACCGCACCTACGAGGGGCACGACTACAGCTATGGCACCGCAGAAGCGGTCCAACGGTCGCAGGCACGAAATAGGACTGGGTGAGCTGGGTCCACAGGCGCGGAGGTCCTTCCGCAGGTGCACATCCGTAAGTGCGGATATCTTCCATAGAATCAGATATTGGTCTATTGTGTCAAGACTGCAGATGTGGTCATGTATCGCAGAAGCGGACGCGCAGAAGCGCCATTTGGTGCACAGAAGCGGAAGAGCATGTGCACGTTTTGTCCGTAGGAGCGAAATTCCCCGAGCCTTAGTTGAAGCCGCATGTGCGATGCGGAGTTGCAAAAGCGACGAGTTTTCCGCAGGTGCAGAATGTTTGAGTAGAAATAGGGGCGAATCGAGGGCTTATTCCTTTTTTTTTCCCTTCATATTTTGAGTTAGAGAGCTCGGTTTTGGGAAATTTTGAAGGAGATTTTCAAGGATTGGATTGGGATTAGTGTTTTTGACTCGGTTTTCTTCATTAATCATGATTCCATCATTGTTTTATCATTTAGTTAGTGATTTGAGTTGGGAAAATCTAGGATTTCGTGAAAACTTTCCTAAACTATAAATTGAGGATTTGAAGGTTGATTTGAGGTCGGAATTGGATAATTTTAGTATGGCTGGACTCGTATTGGAATGGGTGTTTGGATTTTATAAGTTTGATCGGGTTCCGGGTGTGAGCCTGGGTTGACTTTTTGATTTACTTTAAAGATCACTACTTTATTATCCGAAATCATTTCCTATGGTTTGTATTTAAGGTATTAAAATATTTTGGCTATATTCGAGCCGCGGGAAAGGCTTACTAGTGGATTTATTTAGCTTGTTTAAAGTAAGTATCTTATCTAACTTTGTGTGTGTGTAGGGGGGGGGGGGGGGGGGGGGGGGGGGGGGGGGGGGGAGGGGGAGGGAACTACCCATTAGGACTTGGGTGATATGTGTTATCCGGATTATGTGAAAGACTCGTACATGAGGTGACGAATGTGTACACATGCATATACATGGTATTTTGATCGGTTTAGACTCTTAGACTCTCTCATGCATAATTAGGAATTGAAATATCATGTTATATCTTCCATTGTTAAATTGCTCTTACATGCTTTACTTGATGTTGTTATCACCTACTTTATCCTTTGTTGTCAAACATGCTCTTATATGCCTTTGTTATCTCTCTTAATGTTATATTACCTCCTTTATTGTCAGGTTATTCTTGTTTGAAGTTGTTGATTATTGAGAAATCTTTCCTTGTTGAGAAGTTCTCACTCACTTTTTATTATTAAGATTCTTGTTCGTATTGTGGTTGAGCCTTGGGCTATATGTTTTGGTAACTTTGATATTGTTGATTTTGGTAAGCTGTGGTATATCGACACTTGTGGTGCGTGTTGCTATTGTGTTTTGATATTCATGCGCATGCGGCGGTATAAGGATAAGAGTTAATGTGCATGCGGCAACATAAGGTGAGAATTTATGTGCGTGTTTCTAGTAAGGGTATTATTTGAAGCCCCACGACGACATAAGGGGGCTAAAGTTCATGCAGCTATTTCGGAAAAAATATTTTCAAAAATATCTTAATGTAAGGCTCACGCGGCGGTATAAGGAAAAGTTTTGATTTTGAATTGTAAAATGCGGATATGAGGTGGTACCTCAGTTGTGATTCTTGTGGTACATTCTATGTTAAAGAGGCTTGTTGGTTGAACAGTTTTGTTATCTCTTTATTTGCCTTACTTGTATATGTTCGTATTGTTTTCTTGATGTTCCTATCATGTGTTTAGTCCTTGACGCCTTTATTGTTTTAAATTCCGTTGTTAACTTACGTTATTGAACTGCTTTATAGTAATTTATTTCCTCGTCTTCCATTATTTTCCTATACTATATCTTGTTCAGTTTCTCTTATCCTAGCGGGTGTCTTGACCTGCCCTCGTCACTAATCTACCGAGGTTAGATTGATACTTACTAGGTACTGTTGTGGTGTACTGATACTACACTTCTGCATATTTTTGTGCAGATCCAGGTACTTCATCTCAGGCTAGGTATAAGTGATTTGGCTATACGTTCCGGAGACTTCAAGGTATACATGCTTAGCGCTTGCAGGCCTCAGAGTCACATTCAGTCATTGTTTTTACTATTGTTTATCTTCAACTCAAATAGTGTTGTATTAAAGGATTTTAGACTATCTTTGTAGAGCTTATGACTCAGTCCACTGGTTTTGGAAATTTTGTTACTGATGTTGTGGTTTGGAGTTATTATGAGTTTTATCGAATTATCTTATTATCGTAGTTATTAATTGTGTTAAGTTATCGTTGAATGTTAGTTTTACCTAGTCTTGGAGTTATTATGAGTTTTATCGAATTATCTTATTATCTTAGTTATTAATTGTGTTAAGTTATCGTTGAATGTTAGTTTTACCTAGTCTTGGAGTTATTATGAGTTTTATCGAATTATCTTATTATCTTAGTTATTAATTGTGTTAAGTTATCGTTGAATGTTAGTTTTACCTAGTCTTGGAGTTATTATGAGTTTTATCGAATTATCTTATTATCTTAGTTATTAATTGTGTTAAGTTATCGTTGAATGTTAGTTTTACCTAGTCTTAGAGACTACGTGCCATCACGACATCCTAAGGTAAGAAATTGGGGTCGTGACAAGTTGGTATCATAACTCTAGGTTTATAGGTGTTACAAGTCATAATAAAGTTTAGTAGAGTCTTGTGGATAGATGAGGAGACGTCTGTACTTATCTTCGAGAGACTATGGAACTGTTAGGAATATTCCACTTCTTTGATTCCTTATCATGATCTGACTCCAGCACCCCCTGCTAGAGCCGCGAGAGGCCGGGGTTGGGGTAGAGGCCGATGATGGGCATGTGGTACATCCAGAGTACTTGCTTGGGCAGCGACTAAGGATCCACCAGTAGCTCCGGTAGGGAGATAGACACCCGAGATGCCTGTTGTTTCTCCTGAACTTCAAGAGGCCCTAGTGCAGTTTTTGATCACATTTAGCACTCTAGCCCAGGCAGGATTGATTCCCCTTGCACTAGCTATATCTCAGGCTGTGGGAGGAGCTCACACTCCCATAGCCCACACTCCAGAGCAACGAGTATATGTTGATAAGGTTCCGGGGGTTATGCCATGGGAACCTGTTGTTCCGGTTCAGCCTGAGGTCAAGCCAGCGACATTTGAGGAGGAGCAGAAGAGACTTGAGAGGCTGAAAAAATATGATCCTCCTACCTTCAGTGACACAACTACCGAGGATGAACATGGCTTTCTAGAGAACTGCTACCGTATTCTCCGCACCATGGGTATTGTGGAGGTAAGTGGAGTTGCTTTTACTACGTTTTAGTTGTTCGGAGCAGCGTATCAGTGGTGGCAGGCTTACGTGGAGGGTAGACTAGCTGATGCAACCCCACTCGCTTGGGATCAATTTTCCGAGATGTTTCTAAGAGATTTTGTTCCCTAGACTCTTCGCGATGCGTGGCGCACAAAGTTTGAGTAACTGCATTAGGGGGCTATGTCAGTGTCAGAGTATGCTATCAGATTCAGTGAGTTGTCCCAACATGAACCTACCTTGGTTTCTATAGTTAGAGAGCGAGTACACAAATTCATCGAGGGGCTCAACTATGGTATTAGATTTAGCATGACTCGAGAGTTGGAGAAAGACACTCCGTATCAGCAGGTGGAGGTTGGAGGGCATGAAGGGACAAGAAAGGATGTACAGGGAGGCTAAGAGGCCTCGAGATACTGGAGGATTTAGTGGTGGCCACACTACAGATACAGCCCGTCATGGTAGGGAATATGCGAGTCATCCAGTTCATTAATCACTTCCAACTTCTAGTAGTGCCCTGACTATTTCTAGGCCCCAGGTTGCTCCCTATGCACAACCACTTTTTGGTGCACCTTACACTTGGGCTCTTTCAGCGGTCAGTCCAGCCGACCAGGCCAAGATCAGTTTCAGTAGCCACGCCCACTGAAAGATTGTTTTGAGTGTAGAAATACTATACACATGGCGAGGGACTATCCCGAACTTAGGAGGGGTGCACCTCCACAGACTACACAGGCTCCACAGATTCAACAGGGTCCATAAGGTTCGCAAGCCATGGTTGTCTCTCCAATTTCCTCCCCGCCTACACTGCCAGCTAGGGGTGGAGGTCAGGAAGGCAGATGTCTCCCTATTAGGGGAGGCCAAGCTTGTTTCTATGCTTTTTCGAGTAAGATAGCGGCTACCGCCTTAGATGCAGTCATCACAAGTATTGTTCCGATTTGTCAAGGGATGCCTCAGTTTTATTTGATCCAGGATCTAATTACTCATATGTGTCATCTTAGTTTGCTCCGCATATGGATTTACCTTGTGATTCTTTGTGTTTTCTTGTATATGTGTCCATGTTTGTGGGAGATTCTATTATTGTAGACAATGTTTATCGGTTATGTTTATTTATTATTGGCGGTTTTGAGACCAAAGTTGATCTATTATTACTTAATATGGTAGACTTTGATGTGATCTTGTCATGGACTAGTTGTCTCCCATCATGCTATTATGGATTGTCATGGCAAAACTGTGACACTGGCTATGCCAGGTTTGTCGCGGTTGGAGTGGAGGGGTACATTGGATTATATTCCCTGCAGAGTTTTGTCCTTTCTTAAGGCGTAACAGATGGTTGAGAAGGGGTGTGATGCGTACCTGGACTTTGTGAGAGATATCAGTGCTGACACTCCTAATGTAGAGTTAGTTCTGGTAGTGAGAGATTTCCTGGATGTATTTCCAGTAGACGTACCTGGTGTGCCGCCTGATAGGGATATTGATTTTGGTATTGACTTGGTGCCGGGTACTTGAACCATTTTTATTCCACCATATCGTATGACACCTGTGAAGTTGAAGGAATTGAAAGAGCAACTTCAGGAGTTGCTTGATAAGGGTTTCATCCGACCGAGTGTCTCACCTTGGGGTGCTCAATTTTGTTTGTGAAGAAGAAGGATGTCTCTATGCGGATGTTCATTGATTATAGGTAGCTGAACAAAGTTACAGTCAAGAACAAATGCCTATTGCCGTGCATTGATGACTTATTTGACCAACTACAGGGTGCTAGAGTGTTCTCAAAGATTGTTTGAGGTGAGAGTATCATCAACTGAAGATTCAGGATTCAGATATTCCGAAGACTGCCTTTAGGATTAGGTATGGTCACTACAAGTTCCTAGTGATGTCATTTGGTCTAACAATGCCCTAACAACATTCATGCACCCGATGAATGGTGTATTTCATCCATATCTTGATTCTTTCATCATCGTATTAATTGTTGGTGTATTTTCCTAGCCGGGAATATCATGAGCAACATTTGAGGATCGTGCTCCAGACCTTGAGGGAGAAGAAGTTGTATGCAAAGTCTCAAAGTGTGAATTCTTGCTTGATTCAGTGGCGTTTCTAGTTCATGTGGTGTCTAGTGAGGGGATCAAGGTAGATCTGTAGAAGATTGAGGTAGTTCAGAGTTGGCCTAGACTGTTCAGATACTGAGATTCAGAGTTTCCTTAATTTGGAAAAATATTATCACTGTTTTGTAGAGAGTTTCTTGTTTGTTGTTGCAACTTCGACTAGATTGACCCAGAAGGGTGCTCCATTTAGGTGGTCTAACGAGTTCAAGGAGAGCTTTCAGAAGCTCAAGACTGCCTTGACTTCAACTCCAGTTTTAGTTTTTCTTTCAGCATCGAGTTCATATACGGTTTATTGTGATGTATTACAGATTAGTATTAGGTGTGCGTTGATGCATGAGGGTAGGGTGATTACTTATGCTTCACATCAGTTGAAGCTCCATGAGAAGAACTACCATGTTTCATGATTTAGAGTTGGTAACTATTGTTCACGCATTGAAGATTTGGAGGCATTATCTCTATGGCGTGTCTTGCGAGGTATTCACAGACCATCGTAGTCTACATCACATGTTTAAGCAAAATGGCCTAATCTTGAGGAATCGAAGGTGGCTTGAGCTACTGAAAGACTCTAATATTACTATTTTGTATCATCTCGGGAAGGCCAATATGGTGACCGATGCCTTGAGTGGGAAGGTGATAAGTAGGGATTTTAGCCTATTAATTTATCTCTTTTACTTAGGTTGTGGGTCAAAAATGCATAAAGGTATTCCCAAAAACTAGCTTAATGTACTTGTTTGCAGGGTTTGTTCAAAATGAGGCAAAGAAGCTATAATCAACTCATGAAGGAGTCAAACTTGCACAAATCCATGGCTGGAACAAGAGCGCTGAGAGCGGCAGAAAAGCGCGGCCGCATAAGGACCAACGCTGAGGCGGCCACAAATACGCGGTCCACGAAAGTGAGATTCAGAGAGGCTTTTTTGAGCACAAGACTCAACGCTGACCATGATGGAAAAGCGCGGCCACAAAATCTCTGGCGTGGCTACGATGGGAATTTCGCTGAGAGCGAATTTCGAGGTTCAGAGACCCTGGAAGTTGGGCTTAACTGAAGAACGCTGTCTACGTCCAAATTACGCGGCCGCGATGGACGCTCACGCGGACGTGGTGATTATTATGCTATCCGTGAAACAAGGCCCAACCTAGGTTCAAATATGACAAAACCCGGACCGCGTTCATTATTACGCGACCGCGGTCAAAATTACGCGTCCTCGAATCCTATGCAGGGGCATTTTTGTCCGAAAATTTTAGCTTAGTATAAATAGACCTTTTTGACATTTTTAGGTCAAGTTTTGTTTTAGAGAGCACGTGAACGGTTGGGTTGAACCTTTTTGAGTAATTTTAGAGTAGATTTATCTTCAATCTTTAGATTTTCATCTTGTATTTGAATATTGTGGCTTATATTTCATCTTTACCTTTGTTTATGCTATTATCATGAGTAGCTAGACCCCATAGCTAGGGTTGTGACCCAAACCTAGTGTGACTATTTAATGGGTCTTGAATTTTAGGGCTTAATTATTTATGAGTTAATGGTATTTGACCTAATTCATGCTTTAATTGTAGAATTAGTGGTTGCAAACACTGGTTCATTCCTTTATGACTTAGGCTGTTCTTGAAAAAGATGGACTAAGTCTAGGAAAATTAGGCTAACAAGGAATTAGGGTGAACTCAAGAGACTAATAACCCCAATTAAAGGGTTAAACCTAGAGATAATAATACCCGATTTGAGCCAATTTCACTTGCATGGCATGAACACCCATTTGGGCTTAAGAAAGCCAAATTGGGCAAAGTCACTCAAACTACTAAGAGGTATAGAGTGAGGACTTATGTGTGATGGTTATATCACGACCCCAATCATAACAAGCTTGTCTAGGTTCTCGATACCCATTAGATTCTCACCTAGGTGGAAGTCACTTCCCTAGTGCCTTTTAATTCTTGAAAACTCTCACAAAAAATGTTGTACTTAGATTACTCTTAGCATTCAATAGTATCAACTCTAGAACAAAATCAATCACAAAAATGTTTAGAAGTGCAATTAAAAACAACACGCATACCTAGATTAGTTAGGTACCCAATTCCAAACCAAATTGACTCCATGTGGAAATCGATCCTGACCTCATCGGATAAAACTTCATCGACCACTCCTTGCTACTATATAGTGGTGTAGGATTGGAACCGATCACTTTTTGGCGCCGTTTACGGGGAGTTAGACGGTTTGTCTATCTATCTAATTAGTTGTGTGTCTTGTTTTTCTTTCCTTCTGTTTTACTAACTTTTGTGTATTAATCCCTTTAGGTACCAAATGGCGCATAATGATCCTCTTGGAAATGTTCTTCCGGGGGAGGAGGTAGATGCCAATGGAGAGGATAAGGTTAATCTAGTACCTTAAGTGTCACGACCCAAATCCTAATTTAGGTCGCGATGGCGCCCAACAGCGGGTTAGGCAAGCCGATATGAAGTGCACTAGGTGCTACCCGTCCCATAAATCTAAACCAGTCAACACTTACCACATTTAAATAACTAAACATGCTATAGCCTGGTGCGATAGTAAGAACCTGACTATGCCTAGCCAAGGTAAGACATATATATAGATATACAACCCAGTACTCAAAATACACGACGTGTGTGTCAGGAACTAGTATCACGAGTGTCACGGGCAACTACAGAATATACCATGACAATATATATATATATATATATATAGCCTCGGTCTGAATGTAAAAGACATAGAATAAACAAAGGAACTCCAGGGTGCTGCCAGGAAGTCTCCAGGAAGGACAGCTCACCGTGAAGTATAATCACCCTGTCAATATCTATCACCAACCGGATAACCAGACGTACCAACCTCCGTACCTGTCAGTCAAGTACAAGAAAGAAAAAGGAAGTGCAGCATGAGTACATATATATAAATATGTACCCAGTGAGTATCCCGTCTAACCTCGAAGAAGTAGTGACGAGAGGTCGACTCGATACTCACTAAGGTCCAGCAGTAATAAAGTAAAGCAGGATATAAGGAAAACATTAGACATGTAGCAGGGTACAAATAATAAGAAAATATCACAGAGTTCTCAATTAATTACTCAAACAATAACAACTTCCCTTTTAGTCTTTCTCAAACAATCGTCAAATCATAAGTCGGGAAACAATACCGAGCAACCATGCGCACCAAAGAGTAAAACGTTTGGCTGTAATCAGGGGGAAGAATAGCTATGCACTGTCGGGGATCGACCGACCCAAACCAAGAGTGCATGCTGATAATGTAATCATACCAAAGAGATATGCACTGCCGGGGATCGACCGACCCGTACCAAGAGTGCATGCTTACCAATAACTCAACTACGCACTTCCGGGGATCGACCGGCCCGTACCAAGAGTGCGCCCATCAGTGTAATCATATCATATCATAATGTAACTTCGTCCATGCACTGCCGGGGATCGACCGGTCCGTACCAAGTGTGCATTCTCAAGTAAGTCCTTGTGCATTGCCGGGGATCGACCGGCCCGGACCAGAAGTGCACTATATATATTTTCCGTGGCTTACGTCCCGCTCCCCTAAGAGTGGAAGGAATTACACGTCACTTGCGGAATGTAACTTGCAAAGCTACAACCTACGTATACCAAATACTAGGTTCACTTCACATATCAAATCTTTCCAAATACTTAATCAATGAAATATTCAAGGAAACAATGCTACATCCAAGCAAGAATTATAACATATAAATCATTTCAAAGTAGAAGACAAGGCATGCTGTGATCCTAAAACTACCCGGACATAACAATAGTAGTTGCTACGTGCGGACTCTCGTCACAAGGTACGCACGCAGCCCCTGAATACCAACATATAACCCACAGAAGACCTATGGGGACAATTTCCCTCTTACAAGGTTAGAAAGGAGACTCACCTCGACGAAGCACTCCTTGGACCAACGACCGGATCAAGAATGCACACGAAACTCCGGAACTACCCTCGACGGCTTGCAACTAGACAAATATAGCGCAATTGAATCAATTTAGATACCAAGAGAAAGAGTTAACAAGAATTTCCAAAGTATAGCATTCTTGAAGGTTTTTGAGATTTTGACCCCGGGCCCACGCGTTCGGATTTTGAAAATTCTCGAAGGAATGAATTACCCGAAGCCTAAGGATCGTAATTACATAATTTATTTAAGAATTCATGGCTAAAAAGGAATAATTCACTAATTATCAAAGCCCTAGAATTTTCTACCCAATTTTCCCATGATTTGATATTTTAATAGGTAACCTAGTTGGATTTCCATAATTAATCCATGAATTTAGAGAGGAAATTACACTAACCTAGAGGAACTTGACCTTGGACAGCTTTTCCCTAGCTTTGAGGAGCTTTAATGGAGGTTGGGTATTGAAAATGAAGAAGAAAACCCGTAATTGGGCATTTAAATACTGTCCAGGAAATGCTTAACTGCGATCGCGACACTAGGCCTGCGATCGCGAAGGGAAACTGGACTGACCTCTCCGATCGCATAAGAGGTCCTGCGATCACGAAGACCATCTGGTCCGACCTCTACGATCGCGACAGAAGTCCTGCGATCGTGATGAAAAATTTCACCCGGCCCAGCTGCGACTCAATGCGATCGAGTGAAAAGGCTACGATCGTGAAGCTTTGGGGCCCGGACCTATGAGATCGCAAGGGGAAGGCTGCGATCGCATAGAACAATCAACAGCCCAGCAAAACCCTTCTCCGCGATCGCAACCTACCTTCTGCGATTGCAGAGAAGGAAACTAGATAGAGAAATTTTTGGTTTTTCCAACTTAGCTCCCGGGGGTCTAAAACACCCCCGAGCCCCTCGGAACCCTGTCCAAAAGCACCGACAAGTCTGTATTCATGATACGGACTCGCTCAAACTTCCGAAACATGAAAAGCAACAACGGAACTCAAAATTCAATCCCAAAACCAAATTATTCAAACTTAAGAACTTAAGAATTCTAGAATTCGCTTCATTGCGCCGAACGGGTCTATACTACTCGGAATGACCCCAAATTTTGCAGACAAGTTATAAATGACTATACGAAACTATTTTCGGTCCCGGAATTCCATTCGGACCCCGATAGCATGAAGTCCTGTTCTAGGCCAAATTCTAAACTTAAGGAAATCCTGATTTCCATTTCGGGCGCCGAAACGCTCCCGGGTCATCAGAAACTCGAGCCGAACATACGCCCAAGTCCAAAATCATCATACGGAGCTACTGGAGCTGTCAAAAATCGATTCCGAGGTCGTTTGCTCAAAATGTTGACCAAAGTCAAACTTGGCCAAATAGGCCAACCTTAAAGAACCAAGTGTTCCTAAACCATCCAATTCATTCCCAAATCCCGAACCGCCCGCTCCCGCGAGTCATAAAGCACGAGTAGCCGCTATGGAAGGTTTCATTTAAGGGAACAAAGTCCTAATACGCAAAACGACCGGCTGGGTTGTTACATTCTCCCCCTCTTAAACAAACGTTCGTCCTCGAACGGGTCTAGAATCGTACGTGGAGTGCTGAATAGTTGTGGATATCTGCTCTGCATGTCCTGCTCGGACTCCCAAGTTGCCTCCTCAACTAGTTGGTCCCTCCACTGAACCTTAACCGCAGAAACTGTCTTGGACCTCAACTGGCGGTCCTGCCTATCAATAATGGCCACTGGCTCTTCCTCGTAGCCCAACTTCTCATCTAACTGAATAGCGCTGTAATCAACCACGTGTGAGAAGTCGGCGTGATACATCCGAAGCATGGAAACATGAAAAACTGGATGAACTCCTGATAAGGATGGAGGTAAAGCAAGCTCATAAGCAACCTCTCCAACCTGCTTCAACACCTCGAAAGGACCTATAAACCTGGGGTTCAGCTTACCCTTCTTCCCAAATATCATAATGCCCTTCATTGGCGAGACCTTTAACATAACCTTATCTCCCTCCATGAATGCTACGTCACGTGCCCGCTGATCTACGTAGCTCTTCTGCCTAGACTGTGCTGTACGGAGCCTCTCCAGGATAATCTTTACCTTTTCCAAGGCATCTCTCCAGATATGTACCATATAGCTTAGCCTCGCAGGATCAAACCACCCAATCGGAGAACGGCATCGCCGACCATATAAAGCCTTGAATGGAGCCATCTCGATGATGGACTGATAACTATTATTGTATGCAAACTCTGCTAATGGCAAGAACTGGTCCCACCGACCCCCGAAATCAATCACACAAGCCCTGAGCATATCCTCCAAGATCTGAACTGTACGCTCTTATTGGTTATACGTTTGAGGGTGAAATGCTGAACTGAGGTCTATCTGAGTACCCATCTCGCTGTGCAAAGCTCTCCATATGTGCGAAGTGAACTAAGGACCTTGATTTGAAATGATAGACACCGGCACACCATGCAACCAGACTATCTCATGAAGGTAAATCTGAGCCAGCCTCTCTGTAGTGTAAGTAGTAGCCACATGAATGAAATGCGCCGATTTGGTTAGTCTGTCCACAATGACCCAAACCGCGTCAACCTTCCACAACATCCGAGGCAACTCAAACACGCAGTCCGTGGTGATACGCTCCCATTTCCACTGAGGGATGAGCATCTGATGAAACAAGCCTCCTGGCCGCTGATGCTCGTACTTAACTTGCTGATAATTAAGACACCTGGCCACATACTGAACAATGTCTTTCTTCATACGCCTCCACCAGTAGTGCTGCTTCAAATCACGGTACATCTTCGTAGCTCCTGGGTGAATAGAATACCGGGAACTGTGAGCCTCTGCTAGAATCCTCTCCCTCAGGCCATCAACATTAGGAACACACAATCAGCCCTGGAGTCGCAGAACACCATCCTCGCCTAAAGTAATCTCCTTGGCCCTACCCTGGACCACCATATCCCAAAGCTCTGCTAGACGTGGATCATCAAACTGTCGAGTCTTAATCTCCCCCAATAGTGAGTACTGAGCAACCACATGAGCCAAAACTCGACGAGGCTCTGAAAGGTCCAATCTCATCAAATGGTTGGCCAAGGACTGAATGTCCAAGGCTAAAGGCCTCTCCTCAGCTGAGATGTAGGCCAAACTACCCATACTTGTTGCCCGCCTGCTCAAAGCATCCGCTACTACATTCGCCTTGCCCGGATGATACAAAATAGTGAGATCATAGTCCTTTAATAACTCAAGCCACCTCCGCTGCCTCAAATTAAGGTCCCTCTGCTTAAGCAAGTACTGCAGACTGCGGTGGTCAGTATAGACCTCACAAGATACACCATACAAGTATACCGCCATATCTTCAAAGCATGAACAATCGCCGCCAACTCCAAATCGTGCATAGGGTAATTCTTTTCATGAACCTTCAGCTGTCGTGAAGCATAAGCAATAACCCTGCCATCATGAATCAACACATATCCGACGCGCGAGGCATCGCAATACACGGTATACACTCCAGACTCAGAAGGCAATGATAACACTGGTGCTGAAGTCAACGCTGATTTGAGCTTCTGAAAGCTCGCCTCACAATCATCGGACCACTGAAATGGAGCATTCTTCTAAGTCAATCTAGTCAGTGGAGCGGCAATAGAAGAGAATCCCTCCACGAATCGACGGTAATAACCTACTAAACCCAGAAAACTCCTGATCTCTGAAGCTGAAGTATGACGTGGCCAACTCTGCACTGCCTCAATCTTCTGCGGATCAACCTTGATACCCTCACTGGACACCACATGCCCCAAAAATGCCACAGACTCCAACCAGAACTCACACTTGGAGAACTTAGCATAAAGCTTCTGTTCTTGCAAGGTCTGAATCAATACCCTCAAATGCTTCTCGTGTTCACCCAAGCTCCGTGAGTAGATCAATATATCATCAATGAAAACAATAACGAAGGAGTCAATATACGGCCTGAATACCCTATTCATCAAATCCATAAATGCTGCTGGGGAATTAGTTAAGCCAAAGGACATCACCAAGAACTCATAATGACCATATTTGGTGCGAAATGCAGTCTTCGGGACATCAGAAGCCCGAATCTTCAATTGGTGATAACCTGATCTCAGATCAATCTTAGAGAACCCACGAGCACCCTGTAGCTGATCAAACAAATCATCAATGCGCGGCAGATGATACTTGTTCTTGATGGTCACTTTATTCAATTGGCGGTAGTCAATGCACATCCGCATAAACCCATCCTTATTCTTCAAATAAGACTGGAGCACCCCACGACGACACACTTGGCCTAATAAACCCCTTGGCCAACAACTCCTCAAGATGCTCCTTCAATTCCTTTAGCTCCTTAGGAGCCATACGATAGAGGGGAATAGAAATAGGCTGAGTATATGGAGCCAAATCAATGCAGAAATCTATATCTCGATCTGGAGGCATGCCTGGAAGATCTGAAGGAAACACATCAGGAAACTCTCGAACAACTGGCACTGAATCAAGGGTAGGAGACTCGGCGGTGGTGTCCCGCACATAAGCAAGGTAAGACAAACACCCCTTCTCGACCACGTGCCGAGCCTTCATGAAGGAAATAACACGGCTGAAGGCACTGACTGAAGATACCCCTCCACTCTAATCTCGGTGACTCAGGCATGGCTAATGTAACTGTCTTGGCATGGCAATATAACACATCATGATGAGGAGACAACCAATCCATGCCCAAAATAACCTCAAAATCTACCATATCAAGTAACGACAAATCAGCTCTGGTCTCGAGCCCGCAGAAAGTGATCACACACGATCGGTAAACCCGGTCTACCTCCACGGAATTGCCCACAGGAGTGGATACATACAAGGGAGAACCCAAAGACTCACAAGCAACATCCAGAGAATTAGCAGATAACAATGAAACATATGAATTTGTAGACCCTGGATCAAATAGCACGGAAGCCTCTCTACCACAGACTGAAATAATACCTGTAATCACCGTGTCTGAGGCCACTGCATCTTCCCTGGCTGGAATAACATAAAATCTGGCTGAAGCACCCGATGACTGAGCTCCCCCAGGACGAGCTGGAGCTGGATGACCCCCTCCTGACTGGCCTCCCCCTCTAGGACGACCCCTTCCAACCTGACCTCCACCCCCAGGTGGTCGAACTGCTGGTGCTGAACCCTTGGGCTGGCGACTCTGCTGTACGGCCTTGCCCCGATATCTGGGACACTGCCTGATCATATGGTCCAGCTCCCCACACTCGAAACAACCTCTACGTGCCATAGCCTGCTTCCTTGAGGAACAAGAACACTGAATAGCTGGAGGACGGTAAGAATCATCTGGCATGGCACTAAAATAGGAGCCGGGGGATCTCGGATAACTGGAATAACTGCTGGGTGCACTCTGGATAGCTGGTGGATGATAAGAGCGCTCTAGCATGGCACTAAATTGGGGCTTGAGTAGGGCAACCCTAGGAGGTAAGAAAGGTGCTGCATAAGAAGTCCTGCTAGACTGACCACCTCCAAACTGACCCCTGCCCCTGGCTGGAGTACCCCTGAAATCACCTGTGAACCTGGCCCTCTTGTCGTACTGACCCTGCTGACCTGGCTGACCCTGATCTCTGCCCCTCACACGGTAACCCTCGATACGTCGAGCTATCTCGACTACCAGTTGGTATGGAGTACCTATATCTACCTATCTGGCCATGGAGGTCCTGATGCCTGGATGTAACCGTGCTACAAACCGCCGAACTCTCTCTGCATCCGTGGGCAATATCATAAGGGCATGGCAGGATAGCTTTGAAAATCTCGCCTCATAGTCGGTCACAGACATCTGCCCCTGCTCCAATCTCTCGAACTGAACCCTAAGCTCCTCCCTCTCAGATGGTGGAATGTATCTGTCCAAAAATAACTGAATAAACTGCTCCCAAGTAACCGGTGGAGACCCTGCTGGCCTACTGAGTATATAAGACTGCCACCAGTGGCGAGCTCTGCCCTCAAGCTGGAAGGTCGTGAAATCTACCCCATGTGACTCTAGTATCCTCATGTTGTGCAGTCTATCCCTGCACCTCTCGATGAAATCATGTGCATCCTCTCCCTGCTCACCCTCGAAGGTCGGAGGGCGAAGCTGGGTCCATTTACCCAGCAACTTCTGCGGGTCCATCTCTGCGACTGGCCTGGGCTCTAGTGCTGCCACCCCAGGCTGAACCCCAATCACTGGTGGAATATCTGGAGTACGATGTGTTGCTGCTGCTGGTCCCGTAGCCTGAGCGGTAGGGGTCTGAACTCCCCCTCCTGCCTGAGAAGTAGCAGGATCTGATGGAAGTATACCCGCTTGTGACATAATATCCATGAACCTCAGCATACGACCATGGCCTCCTGGAAGCCCGGCGCCGTCATAAAATCAGCTGGTGGTGGAGCCACTGGAGGCAGCTCATCCTGCTCCTCAACATAAGGATCCTCAATCGGTGCGACTGGTACAGCTCTGGGACGCCCTCACCCCCTCCTACGAATAGGAGCCCTACCCCTGCCCGTACCACGTCCTCGAGCGGCGGGGGTAGAAGCCTCCCCTGGATTAGGAACTCATGAAGCACGCGTCCTCACCATCTGTTAGAGAATAGAAGAACAAGTTTGAGTACATCATCGATTGCATGATAGGATATGAACAAAATGAGTTTCTTAACACCCTATAGCCTTTTGAAGATAAGTACAGACGTCTCCGTACCGATCTTCAAGACTCTACTGGGTTTGCGCGTGACTCGTGAGATACGTGAACCTAAGGATCTGATACCACGTTGTCACGACCCAAATCCTAATTTAGGTCACGATGGCGCCCAACAGCGGGTTAGGCAAGCCGATATGAAGTGCACTAGGTGCTACCCGTCCCATATAATCTAAACCAGTCAACACTTACCACATTTAAATAACTAAACATGCTATAGCCTGGTGCGATAGTAAGAACCTGACTATGCCTAGCCAAGGTAAGACATATATATAGATATACAACCCAGTACCCAAAATACACGACGTGTGTGTCAGGAACTAGTGTCACGAGTGTCACGGTATACTACAGAATATACCATGACAAAATATAAATATACATAGCCTCGGTCTGAATGTAAAAGACAGAGAATAAACAAAGGAACTCAAGGGTGCTGCCAGGAAGTCGCCAGGAAGGACAGCTCACCGTGAAGTATAATCACTCCGTCAATATCTATCACCAACCGGATAACCAGACGTACAAACCTCCGGACCTGTACAGTCAAGTACAGGAAAGAAAAAGGAAGTGCAGCATGAGTACATATATATAAATATGTACCCAGTGAGTATCCCGTCTAACCTCGAAGAAGTAGTGACGAGAGGTCGACTCGATACTCACTAAGGTCCAGCAGTAATAAAGTAAAGCAGGATATAAGGAAAGCAGTAGACATGTAGCAGGGTACAAATAATAAGAAAATATCACAGAGTTCTCAATTAATTACTCAAACAATAACAACTTCCCTTTTAGCCTTTCTCAAACAATCGTCAAATCATAAGTCGGGAAATAATACCGAGCAGCCATGCGCACCGAAGAGTAAAACATTTGGCTGGAATCAAGGGGAAGAATAGCTATGCACTGTCGGGGATCGACCGACCCGAACCAAGAGTGCATGCTGATAATGTAATCATACCAAAGAGCTATGCACTGCCGGGGATCGACCAACCCGTACCAAGAGTGCACGCTTACCATAACTCAACTACGCACTGCCGGGGATCGACCGACCCGTACCAAGAGTGCGCCCATCAGTGTAATCATATCATATCATAATGTAACTTAGTCCATGCACTGCCGGGGATCGACCGACCCATACCAAGAGTGCATTATCAAGTAAGTCTTTATGCACTGCCGGGGATCAACCGACCCGAACCAAAAGTGCACTATATATATTCGCCGTGGTGTACGGCCAGCTCCCTTAAGAGTGGAAGTAATTACACGTCACTTGCGGAATGTAACTTGCAAAGTGACAAACTACGTATACCAAATACTAGGTTCACTTCACATATCAAATCTTTACAAATACTTAATCAATGAAATATTCAAGGAAACAATGCTACATCCAAGCAAGAATTATAACATATAAATCATTTCAAAGTAGAAGACAAGGCATGCTGTGATCCTAAAACTACCCGTACATAACAATAGTAGTTGCTACGTGCAGAGTCTCGTCACAAGGTACGCACGCAGCCCCCGAATACCAACATATAACACATAGAACACCTATGGGGACAATTTCCCCTAACAAGGTTAGAAAAGGAGACTCACCTCGACGAAGCACTCCTCGGACCAACGACCGGATAAAGAATGCGCACGAAACTACGGAACTACCCTCGACGGCTCGCAACTAGCCAAATATAGCGCAATTGAATCAATTTAGATACCAAGAGAAATAATTAACAAGATATTCCAAAGTATAGCAATTGAAGGTTTTTGAGATTTCGACCCCGGGCCCACGCGTTCGGATTTTGAAAATTCTCGAAGGAATGAATTACCCGAAGCCTAAGGACCGTAATTACATAATTTATTTAGGAATTCATGGCTAAAAAGGAATAATTCACTAATTATCAAAGCCCTAGAATTTTCTACCCAATTTTCCCATGATTTGATATTTTAATAGGTAACCTAGTTGGATTTCCATAATTAATCCATGAATTTAGAGAGGAAATTACACTAACCTTGAGGAACTTGACCTTGGACAGCTTTTCCCTAGCTTTGAGGAGCTTTAATGGAGGTTGGGTATTGAAAATGAAGAAGAAAACCCGTAATTGGGCATTTAAATACTGCCCAGGAAATGCTTAACTGCGATCGCGACACTAGGCCTGCGATCGTGAAGGGCAACTGGACTGACCTCTGTGATCGCATAAGAGGTCCTGCGATCGCGAAGACCATCTGGTCTGACCTCTACTATCGCGGCAGAGGTCCTGCGATCGCAATGAACAATTTCACCCGGCCCAGCTGCGACTCAATGCGATCGCGTGAAAGGGTTGCGATCTCAAAGCTTTGGGGCTCAGACCTATGCGATCGCAAGGGGAAGGCTGCGATCGCAGAGAACAATCAGAAGCCTAGCAATAACCCTTCTCCGCGATCGCAACCCACCTTCTGCGATCGCAGAGAAGGAAACCAGATAGAGAAATTTTTGGTTTTTCCAACTTAGCTCTCGGGGGTCTAAAACACCCCGAGCCCCTCGGGACCCCATCCAAAAGCACCGACAAGTCTGTATTGATGATACAGACTCGCTCGAACTTCCGAAACATGAAAAGAAACAACGAAACTCAAAATTCAATCCCAAAACCAAATTATTCAAACTTAAGAACTTAAGAATTCTAGAATTCGCTTCATTGCGCTGAACGGGTCTATACTACTCGGAATGACCCCAAATTTTGCAGACAAGTCATAAATGACTATACAAAACTATTTTCGATCCCGGAATTCCATTCGGACCCCGATAGCATGAAGTCCTGTTCCAGGCCAAATTCTAAACTTAAGGAAATCCTAATTTCCATTTCGGGCGCCGAAACACTCCCGAGTCATTAGAAACCCGAGCCGAACATACGCCCAAGTCCAAAATCATCATACGGAGCTACTGGAGCTGTCAAAACTCGATTCCGAGGTCATTTGCTCAAAATGTTGAAAGAAGTCAAACTTGGCCAAATAGGCCAACCTTAAGGAACCAAGTGTTCCTAAACCATCCAATTCATTCCCAAATCCCTAACCGCCTGCTCCCGCGAGTCATAAAGCACGAGTAGCCACTATGGAAGGTTTCATTTAAGGGAACGGAGTCCTAATATGCGAAACGACCGGCTGGGTCATTACATTAAGCCCAAATAAGAGGCCGCTAGGCTAATGACAACATTCTAGACCCTCATCCACCTCCTCCAGGGGCAGCACACCGGGTGCTTCCCAATGAAGGTTACACAAGTGAAATTGTCCCACCCCGGATTCGGGTGGGCAATTTCCATATTACAAATGTCATGTTGACCTTATTGGAGCAAAGAGGGTTCTTCACTGGCGTCCCCCATCAGAATGTATATAAACATCTAAAGGGTATTTTAGACACCTGCTGGGGGAGCAAACAGACGAACGTGTTAGAGGATGCGCTGAGGTTGAGACTTTTACCATTTTCACTTAGAGGGAAAGCTTTGTACTGGCTCGAGAGGCTACCCAACCATTCTATACACACGTGGGATGAGTTGGCTGAAAAGTTTATAGCCAAGTTTTTCTCACTTGGACATATGGCGACATTGAGGGATGAGATTTTAGCCTTCAAACAGGAACCTAATGAACCCCTACAATAAATCTAGGAGCGGTATAGAACTATGGTAAAGGAATGCCCAAATAATGACATGACTGAAGCAATGATCTAACATACATTCTATAGGGGTATAAACACGACCAACCAGTGCGTGGTGAACTAGCTAGCAGGGGGAAATTTCATGAAAATGCCTTATGCCGATGCTTGTGACATACTTGATGAGATGGATGACACATCCTCAGCTTGGCAAAGTCGGGCAAATGTTTCTCAAGGTGACCCTACCATGATCCATATTCACAAGGAAATTCATGACCACATACAAGCCATAGCAGAGTTGACTACTACTATGAATTAGGTAGTAAAGGCTCAGCTTCAGCAAGTACAGGGGCCTAAGCAAGTCAATGCCATGGAAGGGGTAAATGTCATGGTCAACACAAGGAGACAGCGTGTTCAGCAAGTGCAAAGAAATCAAGATCAATATGAACAAAGTGGTAGTGGTTACAACCAAGAAGATTCTTATGATGACCAAAGTGAGGAGGTTTTATATGCCAACAACTACCAAGGAAAACGGAGCAATGCTCCAAATCAACAATGAGATCACAAGGGAACAATCAAAACTGGGGCAACCAAGGCCAAGGGAATTAGAACAATGGCAATAACAACAACTCGCAATTGGGGTAACAACAACCAAAACTAGGGGAATAAAGGAAACAACAATAGCAATTGGAATGGCAACAATAACAAAAATTGGGTAGGCAATGGAAATCGGGGGCCGGGGTTTCAAAGGCCCCCGATGTATCAACAACCCAACAATCTGCCTCCATATCAATATCAAGGGCAAAGTTCTTCAAACAATGAGATGGGGTGGATAGAGAGTATGTTCAAACAAATGATAGAAAGGAATGCCGATTCCGATGCTCAAATAGCCTCCCACACTACTTCTATCCACAACTTGGAAGTACAAATGGGTAAAATTTCTCAAGCATTGAACACTCGCCCTAAAGAGGCACTACCAAGTGACACTGTAGTAAACCCGAAAGGTGGGAACAATACATTCCATGCTATGGCGGTGACCACAAAGAGTGGTAGAGGTGGAGATTCTAGTACCTCCAATCAAAAGAAAGTTGTTAGTGATGGTTTTTTGTTGCAAAATGAGATGATCCAATAATTGATGAGCAAGGGAAGGATGAGAATTTGAATGATGAAGTGAGGATCGATATTCATGACACCGAGGAGGAGACTTAAAATGATGTGAACCCGTCTAGGGAACACGTGATAGACATACCGGAAATGGTAGTGACTAAAGCCAAGGATCCTTTTCCAAGGACTCCTCCACCTTATACTCAAAGACTTGCCAAGAAAAATAATGAAAACCAATTCAAGAAGCTTATTGAGATGATGAAAAACTTGTCAATCAATGTGCCCTTGGTGGAAGCTCTTGAGCAAATGCCGGGATATGCCAAGTTTATGAAGGACTTGGTAACTAAAAAGAGATCTATGAATTGTGAGACTATCAAAATGACTCATCAAGTGAGTGCCATTATGCACTCGATGGCTCCAAAGCTTGAAGATCCCGGCGCCTTTACAATTCCTTGCACCATTGTGAGTGATGATTTTGCAAAAGCCTTGTGTGATTTGGGAGAAAGTATTAAATTGATGCCATACACCGTATTCAAGACATCGGGTATTGGGAAACCGAGAGCTACTTCAATAAGATTTCAAATAGCGGATAGAATAATGAAGAGGCCGTTGGGTATTATTGATGATGTTCTTGTTCGGGTCGACCAACTTATTTTTCCCGCTGATTTTAGGATTCTCGACTGCGAAGTCGACTATGAGGTGCCTATAATATTGGGGAGGCCTTTCCTAGCAACATGGAAGTCATTGGTTGATGTGGAAGCAGGGGAGATCACCTTTAGGGTGGGCGATGAAAAAGTTGTATTCCACATGTGCAAATCAATGAGGCAACTAGATAGTAATGAAGTTTGCTCTTTTGTGGATCTTGTGACAGAGGTGATAGTTGATAACACGAGTGCCATGATCAATGTGGAAGACCCTATGGAAGCTGTGTTGTTAAACCATGAGGATGATGAAAGGAAGGCTTGATTGAATGTGCAAATGCCTTGCAAGGAATGTGTTCCTATTCATATGGGCCCCGTAAACCCTCCTTGGACTTGGAAAATCGGAAGACTCCACCAACAAAGCCCTCAATCGAGGAGCCACCAACATTGGAGTTGAAGCCTCTACCTTCACACCTCAGGTACAAATTCTTAGGCCCTTCTTCTACATTACCTGTTATTCTTTCTGCTTGCTTAACCAAAGTGCAGGTAAACTTCACCCTTGCGGTGCTTTAAATAAGGAAAAAGGCAATTGGATGGACTTTGACTGAAATTTGGGGCATGAGCCCCGCCTTTTGCATGCAAAACATTATACTAGAGGATGATGCAAAATCCCGTGGAACATCAAAGGAGGTTGAACGAGACTATGCAAGAGGTCTTCAAGAAGGAAATTGTCAATTAACTTTAGGGGTGTGCATTCGATTTATCGATTCGATTTTTACCCTTATCGATAATTACTCGTCGATTATCGATTTGTACATATGCTTACCATTATCGTTTCAATAAGGTTTCGATTTTTTCGATTTCGATTTATCGATATTTGGGGCTTATCGATTCAGTTATCGATTACACCAATAAAAGAACCAGTAATATGTTAACAATGTGTAATTTAATAGAAATTTAAAATGCAGGAATGGGTTGCAACAAAGGAAAATTTGTTTGAAGATGATGTATATGGAACAACATGTCCCATCCCTCCTGGAAAAAACTTTCACGTACATAATGCAAGTGAAATATCAAATAGGAAGTTTCTTCTATTTTCCATCTCTTAAATTCCATAAAGCCGCTGGTGGATTTGGAGGAATTAGAATTCTTAGTAGGCCAAGAATTCTAGTCCCTTTTCCTGAACCTTCTGGAGATTTCACCATTCTTATTGGAGATTGATACAAAACTGATCACAAGGTAATTAATCCAACATTGTGTCATGATTTCACTCTCATTCTTATGATGGCGGGTTACTAAAAAATAAGTTTATTTTGTGGCTTATGATGTTAATTTTGGATTTCAAGGCATTACAAACCGTGAAGAATGGGTAGAGGAAATAATAGGGTTAGGGACTTAGGGTAAAGGAAAGGGTATTATAGAATAAGGGTATATTTGTCTTTTTAGTATATCTTATCGGTTTATCGATAAACCAATAATCAAAGATGACAAAATCGAAATCGAAATCGATAACTCGATAAGGAAAATTTTGAAATCGAAATCGATAAATCGATAAATCGATAACAAATAATCGATTCGATTTATCGATAAACTGATTCAAATGCACACCCCTAATTGACTTGATGCAGGGATTGTGTATCCTATTTCAGATAGTGCATGAACTTCGCCAGTACAATGTATGCCGAAAAAGGGGGGTATGACTGTGGTGACAAATGAGAAAAATGAATCCCCACTAGGACCGTGACCGGATGGAGGGTATGCATGGATTACCAAAAATTGAACAAAGTCACCTGCAAAGATCATTTTCCATTGCACTTTCTTGATCAAATGTTGGATAGACTTGCCGGGCGTGCCTACTATTGCTTTTTGAATGGATACTCAAGGTATAACCAAATTCTAATTGCTCTATAAGACCAAGATAAAACTACCTTCACATGTCTGTATGAAAAATTTGCATTCTCACGGATGCTGTTTGGGTTGTGTAATGCACCGGCTACCTTTCAGCGGTGTATGATGGCAATATTTACGGACATGGTGGAGGACTTCCTCGAAGTCTTCATGGATGATTTTAGTGTTGTGGGGGGCTCATTAGAAGAATGCTTGGACAATTTTGACAAAGTCTTGGCCCAATGTGAAGAGACAAATCTAGTGCTTAATTGGGAAAAATGCCACTTTATGGGTGAGGAGGGAATTGTCCTCGGCCATAAGATCTCAAAGAACGGTATTGAAGTGGACAAGTCAAAGATTGAAGTGATTTATAATACCTACTCCTACTTCCGTCAAGGGAGTTAGGAGCTTTCTTGGGCACGCGGGGTTCTACCGAAGGTTCATCAAATATTTCTCAAAAGTGGTGAACCCCTTGTGCAAGCTGCTAGAAAAGGATGCAAAGTTTGTGTTCAATGAAGAGTGCATGAAAGCTTTTGAGCTTATCAAGTAGAAATTGACAACTACTCCAATCATTACCTTACCCAATTGGAGATCACCATTTGAGCTCATGTGCGATGCCGATGACATTGCGGTAGGAACGGTTTTGGGGCAAAGGATAAACAAGATATTTCATCCGATTTATTGAGAAAGCAAATGATGAATGACGCCAAAGTCAATTATACTGTGATGGAGAAAGAATTGTTAGCCATTGTGTTCGCCATGGAAAAGTTTATGCCATATCTCATGGGTGCCAAAGTGATTGTGCACACTGATCACGCGGCACTCCATTACTTGATGACCAAAAAGAACTCGAAGGCTAGGTTGATGAGATGGGTTCTTCTGCTTCAAGAATTTGACCTCGAGATCATTGATATAAAAGGAAGTGAGAATCAGGTAGCGGACCATTTGTCCCGCTTAGTAGAGGAGGGGAGGCCCCAATATGGCCTCAAAATAAATGATGCATTCCCGGATGAGCAACTCCTCTCCGTGTCTTTAAATGGTATGCCTTGCTTCGTTGATGTTGCTAATTTCCTTGTGAGCGGCATTGTCCCGAGTGAGATCTCTTCTAACCAAAGGAAGAAACTCAAAAGGGACATCTTGGATTATTACTAGGACGATCCATATTTGTTCAAGATATGCAATGACGGTGTGATCCGTAGATGTGTCCCAGAGGAGGAGCAAATGAGTATTCTTGATGCTTGTCATTCCTCGCCCAACGGTGGTCATCATGGTGGGGCGAGAACTTCTTCAAAAGTTCTTAGCTATGGATTTTATTGGCCGACCCTGTATAAAGATGCAAGTGACCTTGTTAAAAGGTGTGATGAATGCCAAAGAGCTGGGGGAATTTCCAAGAAAGATGAAATTCCTCTCACCCTTATTCTTGAAATTGACATTTTTGACATGTGGGGCATTGACTTCATGGGGCCTTTTGTGAGTTCGTGTGGTAACACTTACATTATGGTTGCTGTTGATTATATTTCCAAGTGGGTTGAAGCAGTGGCTTTTCCCAACAACGAGGCACGGAGTGTGGTGGCGTTTTTAAAGAAAAATATCTTCACAAGGTTTGACACTCCTCGGGAAATCATCGGTGATGAGGGTTCTCATTTCTGCAACAAGGCCTTCGACACTTTACATTCCAAGTATGGTGTCGATTATAAGTTGTCAACCCCTTATCACCCCCAGGCTAGTGGACAAGTTTAGGCCTCCAACATGGAGATAAATAGCATATTATCAAAACCTGTCAATGCAAATAGGACGAATTGGTCATGGGAACTTGACGATGCGTTGTGGTCTTATAGGACTGCGTACAAGACTCCAATCAGTATGTCTCCGTACGGGTTGGTATTTGGGAAAGCATGCCATATGTTGGTTGAATTAGAGCATAAAACAATGTGGGCGCTGAAGAGGTTAAATATTGAATGGGATGTAGGAGCTAATCTCCGGGTGAAGCAACTCAATGAACTAGATGAGTTCCGGTTTTATGCCTATTCCAGTTCGTCCTTGTATAAGGACAAGATGAAGTACAAATATGCACGGAACAAAGAGTTCAAGAAGGGTGACTTGGTTCTTCTCTTAAACTCTCGTTTACGACTGTTTCCGAGAAGTCTCAAGTCAAAATGGAGTGGCCCATTTGAAGTAGTGCATATAACTCCCTTTGGTGCTCTTGATTTGAAAAACAAAAATGGTAAAATCTTCATAGTTAATGGGAACCGGGTGAAGCACTACCTTGGCAAGTTTGATAACAACCATGTGGTATCCTTGATCAATTTCCAATGATGATGATAACATGCGTCGTGTCGTGACGTTAAATCAGGCGCTTCTTGGGAGGCAACCCATGTATTTTCTTTCTTTTTGATTTTCTTCTTAGATTAGGCTTTGTTTTGAACTAACTGGTTGTTAAGTTTGTGTAGGAATTGTTTGTGCAGTGTAGGACTTTGACTGGAAAAATTTGCCTAAGTGTGGGGAATTACGCGGACTGCGCTCAAAATTTTGCGGTCCACGATAGCTTTTCCCGGGGGCACAAATTGTCAGTGGAAGCAGACTTGATAAGCCTAGAATATCAACTCTCTGAAGTTGTATTCGCGTCCGCGTTCGTAATTTCGTAGTCTGCGTTGATCTTACGCGGCCACACCCATTTTTTTGCTCTCAGCAGAACAGTTGCAGCAAAGGCTCTTCGAAAGGTAAAAGCGCGTATTGCAGTGGAATTCCGCGGACCGCGCTCAGGAAAGTTGGTGGGACCCCATTGGTTGGTATAAATAGAAAGTCCTTAAGACTTTTACACTTTTCGAACCCCACACTCTCACCGAAATAGAGCACTGTTCATCTTCCTCTTCTTACACTTTCAATCTCATATCTCATTAATAAAGAGACTACAAATCCACATCTGGTATGCTCAAATCTTTGCATCAATTTCATCTTTTGATTTTCTTTTTCTTTTTTAGGGTTTAATACATGCCACGATTTCAAAATGATGCGTAATTGAGGCTTAATTCAATGTGGGTAATTGTTTTACATGCCTAATGGGGGATAGGGTTGTTAACTATGCCTATTAATTGCCTAAATTTTTGCACTAAGTGAAACCCTAGGTCTAAAATAATTCATCAGTGCCCGTCTGGTTTGAATTTCATAGACCGCAGTCCAAATTACGCGGTCCGCGTTCATGCTTTTGTGAGAGCTGTGTTTGCTTATAAATTTGTGGACGCGATGATTTTTCTGTGGTCCTTGATTGACTTTATGCGATCACATCCATAATTTCGCGGTCTGCGTTCATGAGATTCAGAGAGTTTACCAAATAGTTCTGCGGTCGCATTCACTTTTACGCGGTCCGCATTTGATATTTTGCGACCACGCTCATTATTTCGCGGTCCGTAGAAGTCTATCTTCAGAGAGTTGGTAGTCCGATTCCAACTCTTTCACGGCCTTGCTCCTTTTTACGCAGATCGCGATGGTCCTTCCGCGGCCGCACCCTTTTTTTCGCGGTCCAAGGTGTACTGTTTTGGGAGGCACTGTTTCTTTTCAACTGCATTTCTTTAATGATACATTGAACCACAATACTAATGATCTTTCCCTAATTGTGTGTGCAGATAATGGTGCGATCTCGTGGTGGTTCTGAAAAATCACAAGGGAGGGGAGAATCCTCCCGAGGCTGGGGCAGAGGGAAACAGACTGCACCCTTAGCACCTCAAAAGGTCATTGGCAAGAAGCAAACCCTCCGCAGACCCACTCCCGACTCTTCTGAGACTACTGAATATCTCCCATCCGAGGAGGTTTCTGAAGGGGAAGCTGCACAACCTCAACAAGAGGCCCAATCACAACCCTACCGCCTCGTCAATGAATCTACCTCCTTGTTTGAGTCGTCTGATGGCTTAGAAAGAGGCAGTGAGACTTCAGCTCCATCTTCTCCACCTACTGCAACTCCGGCCTCAACAATAACTGCTCCTATAAATCTAGATGTAGAAGATGTCCCAGATGACGGGAGAGGAAGTGATACCCAGGTGGGGGGTTTGGTTAGATCAAGAAAGCCCCCAGTATGTCAAGATAGATTTGTTAGTGAGAAAGTCTACCAAAAGTTTCGAGAATGGTGGACACAAAGGCCGCTCACCCTCGAGAGGCAGTTCACAGAAAGAGATCTTCTACCCCACAATCCCAATGTGAAGAAACAATTTGATGAAAGAGTGGGGTGGAAATTCTTCACTAGCAAGCTGCCGGAGGCCAATGAGTACTTAGTCAAAGAATTCTACGCCAATGTTGCCCACATCAAAAAGGGCACTTATGTGACTAAGGTACGGAACCGGAAGATCAGATTTGATGGCATGACACTGAACACATAAGATGGGTTCAATGATGTGGATGGATCCCTATACTTGGAGAAGGTGGCATGGGATGAGGCAGCTCGTCCATGGCTTTCAGAGGTGATAGCCATCCCAGGGACAACACCGGCTTGGCTTACACCTTGGGTTCACATTGCTAGAAACACTCTGAGCTTTAAAGCAAAAGGGTGGTGCACCTTTGTTTGCAGTCGTCTACATCCATCCCAGCATGACAGTGATATCCCAGCCTCCCCGACAATCATTGTGGCTTCTATCATGGCGGGGTACTCGATAAATGTGGGAAACATCATAGCCAAAAACATCACCAAAGCAATCGAGAAGGAAGAAAGATCATACCCATACCTCAACTTCCTCGCAATGTATTTAGAGGACCAAGATGTAGAAGTGAGGGATTTTGATAAAAAAGTGAAGCCGAAAAGGCCCTTCTCTTGGTACAACCTTCAAGGAGCAGACAACCCAAAGTCCAAAGGCAAATCCACTGTCTGACGAGCCAAGGGTAGTGGCCACTGGGTCCGAGCCTTCCACAGCTGAAGGTTCTTCTGCTTCTATACCACCTCCGCCATTCGGGCCATCTGTCTCTGCCCCATTATTTATGCCTTCATCCTCAGCTTACCCTCAAACTGCACTGCGGGTTAATCAGACTTTATCCAGCATCAACAACTAGATGCACGTAGCTACATCAAAGCTATCTGCCTTATCCAGTGCATTCGCATCACAGGTAACTCCAGCACAGCTTCAGATGCCTTCATCAGTGGAGGATTCACTGAAAGGGCTTCTGGCCAACCAGAAGAAGCTCTTGGACAACCAAAAATAAAATCTAGGAGACATTGGATACTGATGCCAAGGTGATCAAGGAGCTGGGTAAACATGTCAAGAAGATGAAGAAGACTCAAGCTTCAAAATGAGTCAGTGGTGCTGCTAAAGAAGGAGGTAGAGAAGCTCACTTCGGCCGGAGACCTCCCACTTGATTTATTGATGGAGGAGACTTCCCCAGCAACCCAGACAGAGTAGGCATCAAATCAAAAGGCTGACAGAGAGCCCAAGAGAGGATTTGTGGTGCCCCAGTTTGAGGACCTGGAGATACAGTTGGAGGACCCGGAGGGAGGTGATGAGTCTATGCAGCCCAAGGACCCCACCAATGTGCCTGACCCCATGTAGACAGAGACCACATAGGGAGTTTTATTTACTCTATATCCCTTCCCTGATCTTATTTTNGGGGGGGGGGGGGGGGGGGAGGTGGTCTTATTTTGATTTGATTACTGCCATATAATAATTATGATACTATTTTTCTTTATTTTTACTTATCGTTATTTTCATTTTTGTTATTTTTCACTTTTGGTATGTATATAACTTTACCATTCCATGTGTATGTCACACCACCTTTTTCACTAACCCCGGATTAATGAAGGGGTAATAAGGGAGTTTTTCCACTTTAAGTGACATTATTCGGATTTGGGATTTATTTATTATTTCAGATTCGCCACCCGAATTTTTGACGATGCTCCGGGACACCGTTTATTTTGAAAATCCCAAACCGAGGAATTTTGACTCTGTTTTAAGTTGTCTGCGACCAGAAATTCGAGTAAGAAATTTTGTTAACCCGGGAGAAGGTGTTAGGCATTCCCGAGTTCCGTGGTTCTAGAACGGTCACTTAACTATTATTATTTGGCCTAAATTATCAGATTGTTTACGTAATTTAGCCTATTTCAATATTTAACACTCTTTAAAATTTAGCCGCTTTTGATAAGTATGGATTTATCTTAAAAAAGAAACAAGTCACGAGAACGTGCACTCGTTATGATTTTGTACATGTTATAATTACGCCACATGAAATGCACCCGTAATTACAACACGTGATTTTATTATAATTTGAAGTTTGAAGACGGGGACATGAGTTGTCGCACCCGAGTGTGGGTTACGTAGTCAGGACTATGGTCGTGATGATTTTATATGCCTATTTGAGGCGATGTTCAATTACCCTTTGTGTTTTCTATTCGAAGGAGTATTTTAGTTTTAAGGTCAATTAGGACGTTTATGGATTTATCTTGTGATGACCCAAAAGGTCATCCTAAGTAATTCCAGCAAAATATGTGTTCCGAGGCCTCGAAAGCCTTCGTTAATCTCACCTCGATATGCGTGCGCAGCCCGGGCAGGTAGCCGGGAAGCTTCCATGTGAAAATTTGATAAAAATGGGATTTTTGAATTGAATAATTGAATAAAGTTGACTTTGGTCAACATTTTTGGTTAACGGATCTNACAGGTTTATTATATGTTGTTTGTCCTATCTGTGAAATTTGGTGTAAAACGGGTTTGATTTGATTGGTTTCGGATCCAAGTGAGGAAAAATGAAGTTAATGAACTTGTGGGGTTTCTAAATAATTTGAAATGTGGTTTAGAGGTGATTTTTATGTTCCCGAGGTCCAAATGAAATTCCGAGACCGGGAATAGTTCCGTTGTGTCGTTCATAACTTATCTGCAAAATTTGAAGTCGTCCCGAGTTGTGTGGGTCGTTCCGGCGCATCGTCATAGAATCTTAGAATTTCAAGTTCTTAAGTGTTGAATTCAGGGGTTTTGGAGGGTGATTCTGAGTTTTAGCTTGGTATTGAGTGTTCCGTGAGCTCGAGCAAGTCCGTTTAATGATTTGGGACTTGTTGGTATTTTTGGACGTGGGCTCGGGTGGGCCCAGGTGCTTCCCATACCCCGCGCGAGGCCAAAAAACCAGCAAAAACCACTGCTGGTGCACAACAACTGGTGTGACCGCAGGTGCGGTTGCCCAGCCACAGGTGCGGGACCGCCCCTGTGGTCCCAGCCTCGCAGGTGCGATCCCTAGCCCCCTTGCCCAAAGTCCGGAGGCGCGTGACCGCAGGTACGGTCCAGGCCATCGCAGGTGCGACATTTCCGCAGGGGCGACCAAAATTCCGCAGGAGCGGGA
>ML261674.1:74171-84747 GCA_005239495.1 Nicotiana undulata | reverse complement strand
TACTCTTTACGAGTTTAGACGGGATACTCACTGGGTACATATTTGTTTATATGTACTCATACTACACTTTCTTTTCTTTTCTGCACTTGATTGTGCAGGTGTTGAGGCTGATCCGTCTGTTCGTCCATCTGCTGATAGATATTGATCGCGGTGTCACTCCATACGGTGAGCTGTCTTCTTGGCATCATCCGGACAGCACCTCTGGAGCCTTCTAGTTTCATTTTGCTCAGTCTTTTGTTTCAGACTGCGGCTTGCATTTTTGTATATATATTTCAGTTGCTGTATCTATGTAGCCGCCCGTTGACACTGTGACACTAGTCCTGGCACACACTATTGTAGTTATGTCGGGTTTCGGGGTTGTATATATTTGGCCTAGCTGTGGCTCAGCCTGTATCTACGGCCTTACCTCATATCGCTGTTATATTCCGCATTTTATTTGTTATAAATTGTAAATAACTAGAATATCGATTTCTGGGGTAGTATCTACTAAGGATTTATATGTTGGCTTGCCTAACCTCGCCGTTAGGTGCCATCACGACCTGAACCGGGTTTTGGGTCGTGACAGTAAGTGGACCTCCAAGGGATTCAGAAGAGTTCTCATATCCCTTTTCCACACAAATCATGCCCACCCTATGCATCTCATTATGAATAGGAAATGGACTTTTGCTAGTATCTGCTACATTTGGATTTTGCACGGTAATGTCACCTGCATCAATAAGCTTCTGGACTACTCTTTTCAGATTCCAACACTTTTCTATGTTGTGCCCCGGGGCTTTAGAGCAATATGCACACTTTTGAGAAAAATCAAAATTCTTTGGAAGGGGATTCGACATTTTTATCTGAATCGGCTTCAACATGTCCAATTGCCTCAGCCTTTGGAATAGACTGGCGTATGATTCTCCAATAGGAGTGAAAGAGTTTTCTCTCTGATGTTGCCTTCTCATTTTGTACTTTGGCCTTGGTTGGAACCTTTATCAAGTAGGTGGTTGATATGCTTGTAGAGGCGGGTAAGACATTTGTGGAGGCTGTGCAAGCCATTTCGGGTTTCGTGGGTGTGGAGCATACAGCGTGCATTGTGGATAGAGTACTAGGAAGGTGAGGTATGACTTTGGGGATTTTGTGGAGGAAAGTAGCATTGGTGAGGATTTTATGGAGTACGAGGATATTCATGAGGTTGGTATTGAGGCTGAAAGCGTTTAGCAAGAATGCCCACTGGATCTTGTCGTTGGCGAGGCTCAACAACATCTTTTCTATCAATCGGAGGACTGACCTGAGAAACTTGTTCGTTCCATCTGAGCCAAAACTCCCCAAAACTTCCCTCGGGTTTCTTTTCTATCTGAGATAGGGAGGAGTGATCTAGGATAATGTCTACATTGTACTGATAGTGCCGAAAAAAATCTTGAGCCATGTCATCCCATGCATGCCACTTACTGACATCTTGACGAGTATACCACTCCAAGGCTTCTCCACTTAAACTCTCACTGAAATACGCCATCAACAATTCATCTTTCCCCCAAACACTTCTCATTTCACTACAATAACCCTTCAGATGGGCTACTGGATCTCCCCGCCCATCATATAAGTTAAACTTTGGCATATTAAACCCCACAGGAAGACGAATATCTTTCAGCTTTTTGGATATCTCATCATGCCCCAATGTCTTAGCAGGCTTTTCAATTTCACCGGGGTGCTCAAAATGAGGAGCATAAGAGTATGGAACCGAGACCTTGAAAATTGGTTCTGGAGCATATTGTTGGGCATCGGGGGCTTTGAACACAATCTCGCTAGAGGATCGAGGAAGAGTAGCTGGTGGAGGAGCTACAAAAGCATGAGTGGGTAAAGGAGAGGGATATGAGGTAATTTTAGAGGGTGGAGTGTTAAAAGGTTGTGGGGAGATATCAGCAGTAGTGGGAATCTGGATTTGTGACAGTGGCGGAATGGTGACAAGGTTTTCAGAGTAGTTAGTGGGAAATAATGGTGGAGGATGCCCACTAATTCAGGCTTGGTACATTTCGGCCATCTGTCCTTTCAACCTTAGGACCTCTTCTTTCAACTCAGATTCTGATTCAACAATCTCCTTAGACAGATCAACAACACTTGTGTCCAAGTCTTTGTTGGCCATGGCTACCTTACCCTTTGACCTTGTGTTGTACGGATGACTCGCTAGAATGCCACAATCTAACCACCTTTTGGTATGATAACAATACCAAAGAGGAGCAAAACAAAGCTGACATGTTAGCGTTAGGGCATTTATCAGATAGAAATATCACATTACGTGCAATGCACCTAGAAACAAAATGGTTCTAGAATGACTTCGAGGGTCACGAGATCATTTGGCATCATCCCAATTTTGTTCATTTCAATTTTCCCTTTTCTTTTCTAGCATTTCTTGGCTTGCTCATTTTCCTCCCTATCTTTTCTTCGTAATTATCTATAATTTCCTTTTCTCACCATCACATCCCACAAATTCATTCTCCTTTTTTTTATTAAAAATAAATGATTTGATCGAATCCTATGTAGTTTACCTACGTATCATGTTCTGCATGAATCAAATCAAGCGTAGTTCTGGAAAAGCGATGGATAAAATAAACTAAAAACAAAAATCTTTTTGAATTTTTCATGTATAACTTTTTTTTAAAATACAAAACAGGTAGTACTATAACAAAAGACTCGACAATCTTAACTAGACTGACAAACTCGATACTATTGTACAAGACTAAAAATTAAAAGACAGCATAAAATAGACTCAAAAATAAAAAGTTTCCTCAAACAGATCTGGAAGGCGACGGTCCTGGCTGGGATGGTCCTGCGACGTTTGTCACGCTCAAGCTCTGGTAAAATGATCTATACATGAATTAGAAAAATTAGACCAAATAGAGTTAGTGACTCAAGACACCGTGGCACCTCCTATTGGATACATGCAAGGCATGATTAGGTTATTTTTGCAGAAGGACCTATGTGGCCAAGGGTGGCTAGAAGTGAAAACTCAACAAGATTGATCTCTAAGACATGGAAACTGTCTCACTAAGGCTTATATGGATTCAAACTCCCAATAATCATGGCTCAAAACTAATTTGCAGAAATGACCCATTTTGCAAAAAACAACCGATATGGTCAGGAGTGGCTAAAGATGCAAATTCAACAAGGACGGACCTTAAAGTAATATGACACCTAGTTGTGTACTCAAGATTTTAAAACTCGAGTCGATAAACCGCTTTTTCGAAAATAACCCCATTTTGCAAAATGACCGATGTGGCCAAAATTAGCTAGACATGCAAATTAACCAGGAATTGACCTCAGACTGAGAGAACATCATGTTATGGACTTGGCTCTCTAGGACATATGTTAATAAGACACTTTGAAAAAACAACCCTATTTTGCAAAAATGGCCGATGTGGCCAAAAGTGACTAAATATGCAAGATTTGGCTACGACCCCCCGAAGCCAAGAACCTAAGACTCACTAGGAAGACTGGACCCTATGTGAGATTCCTACGTATCCCGCCCGAAAGACGAGAATTAGGTATGCGTAGTTCGGAAATATTGGATACATGAGAGAATTTAAAAAAAAACTGATTTGGGAGAAAACATATTTTTGTCATTTTTGAAAAATGATGAAACATGTAAAATCTTTTTGGATTTTTTTTTGATTTACTTTTTTCTTTTTAAAATAAAATGAAAAAGTGCAAAATCGTTTTGGATTTTTCATTTTAATTTTTTTTTGTCTTTTTTTGAATAAGTTGTAAAAGAAGAAAAAATAATTGGGCCCCACTTGCTACATTTTTACACTTCACCCTCTTTTCTTTCTCATTTAACCTCAAATTTTCATCGGTCCGCCAAATGATCCATGTACCCTTTAAAAAATGCAGCATGTAGCACATAGGGATGATTGAATGTCCTTATGGATCACAGGCCCATTTTTGATAAAATTTGGATAGGAATCCTACAAAGGGACACGGTACCTGGGGCCGATCCCTACTAAGTATAAATGACATGATGCAAATAAGCATGACCTAAAGGCTGACCTAAGGTTGAGGTTTTACTAGACAAGGAAATTCGGGGCGGCACGTGGTCGATGGCGGCTGCTCTAGCTGTCCGCCCAGTCCACGCTCCAACGCCACCCCCCTAAAGACACGAGTGACTCAAAAAAGACCGTGTACGCTCAAACGTACTCCGGAAGACTAGTTGCAGAAAGAAGGTTATGCAAATGATGACAATTTATAAAGCAGTAACACATAAAGGAAAAACCGTAAAAAAATCAGAAACTAGTAAATAATAAAACGACATAAACAAAATAAAAATCAAATAAAGCAAACAAAACACATAAAAACCTCAACAAAATATCTGAAAAAGCAAACAAGATTAAGTATTAGCCCGAACCTACAATTCCCCAGCAGAGTCGCCAGAGATGTCACACCCTAATTGTTTTTAAAAAAAAAGTAAACTTCACTAACCCCTCTTAAAAATAATAAAAGAGATTTCGTAAAGCTCAAAAGGGTTTTTCAATTTTGAAAGTGACAAAAAGATTGTGTTTCGAAAGACTTTTCAGAGTCGCCACCTAACATTTGGTTTTGGTGTGCCAGGTCACAATTTTTTTATAACAATTCCTTCAAAACACGTTTGACTCTTAAACCAGTTTGCACCAGAGATTCAGGGTAAGGGGGTTCATTTGACCCGGGGAGAAGAATTTAGGCATTCCCCGAGTCCCGTGAAAATCACGATTGTGTACTCAATCAAGCTGGCTTTAAAGAATGCTAAGATTGAGATATAAAACACAAAAAGATATAAACAATCAAAAGAGGCTCGAGGTCGTCCCCATCTAATAAAAAAAAATACTATGAGTTCTACCTTCGGCTTCCAAATACATGTACTTCGGGGCATACCCCGGATAAACATATATACAAAATCTACGGGGCATCCCCTGAATATTAACTAAAGGGAACGACCTCTCACCTCTAAAAATAAATGAAGCATCCTAATTCTTCCTAGTATATGTTTGCCTACCCCAAATCATTTCAGTTTTGCCTATTTGTTATCGAGCCTAAAAAAATGTCATTAGCGATCCAATATAACAAAATAAATGAAACAAAGCTACTTGAGTCTAAATCTGTTTAACTCTAGCTTTGTTTCGTTCAAAACTATCACCCACAACCAAAGAGCACGTTTAATGACTTTCAACATACTTTCACCAAGAGCAATGCCTAAATTGAATGGTAAACTAATCCTAGTTCAATCAAGGACTAGCAATTTCAATCAAAATAGAAAGTAACACTATGCCAAGCAAATGACAAGCTAATCAAGCATTGAGGAGAAAATAAGGTTGGAATCGGACCTCAATGTAACGACCCGACCGGTCGTTTTGAGCTCTAGCACGTCGTTCAGCGATTTGAAGTCATAAGCAGCTCCAATTCAGGTATTATGACTCGTAGGCGTGGTCGGAGTTGAATTTCGGGAAGTTCGGAGTCAAATTGGAAAGAAAATTCTCATTTTAGAAGCCTTAAGTTGGAAGAATTAACTAAGATCGGAATTTTGAGTAAATGACCTCCAAATCAGGATTTGAAGGTTCCAGAGGTTCGTATGATGATTTCGGACTTGGGCGTATGTTCGGATCAGGAGTCGGATAACCTGGAGCGTTTCAGCGCATATTATGGAAGATAGCATTTTAGAAGAATTTCATAAATTTGGGTTGATACGCATTTCACTGTTATAGATGTCCGTTTGGGATTCCGATCCTGGGAATAGCTCTGTATGGTGATTCTGCAGTTGGGAGCGCGATCGGAAGTGAATTCGGACGTTCGCATTTCATTTTGGAGTCATTTGGCTAAAGATAGGAATTTGAAGTTTTTGAGAAAATCCGACCGGAAGTGGAAATTTTGATATCGGGGTTGGAATGCGATTCCAAAAGTTGGAGCAGGTCCGTAATGTCGAATATGACTTGTGTGCAAAATTTGGGGTCAATCGGAGGTAATTTGATAGGTTTCGGCATCGGATGTAGAAGTTTGAAATTTTAAAGTTCATAAAGTTTAGATTTGAGTGTGATTCGTTGTTTCGGTGTTGTTTGATGTGATATGAGGCCTCAATCAAGTCTGTGTGATGTTATGGGACTAAGTCGTGTGTTTTGGACGGGGTCATGGGGGCCTCGAGTGTGTTTCGAGGTGGTTTCGGGTCATTTTCGAGTGTTTTGCTGCTGCTGTCTTCAAGTGTGCATCGCGATCGCGGTCCTTGGGATGCGATCGCGAAGAGGAAAAGTTAAGGGGCTGAGTTTGGCCTATGCGATCACGGAAGGGGAATGCGATCGCGAAAGAGTATTATGGAGGGCTGCTGGTTTTATCCTTCGCGAACGCGTGGGGGTGAACGCGTACGCGAAAGGGTCGCCTGGGCTCTCTACGCGAACGCGCCAAGAGGGACGCGAACGCATAGAGGAAAGGGGAGTTGGGGGCCTGGGGGTCATTTGGCCTATGAGAACTCACAGGGAGGCCTGCGAACGCGGAGGGTCAGGGCAGTTTCCCTTCGCGAACGCACTCAGGGTGTCGTGAACGCAAAGAGGAAATTGGATCTGGGCAGATTGTTTTAAGAACGAGATTTTTGGCCATTTCTTCATTCTTTCATTTGGGTGTGGCGATTTTTGGGAGCTTCAAGAGGGGATTTTCATCAAGCATCACTAGGTAAGTAATTCCTTCCCATTTTTGAGTTAAATACAAGGTTTATACATGGATTTGAACATGAAGATTTTGTGGGAAAGTTGGGAATTTTGAAGAAAATCTAGACTTTGGTATTTTTGAATTTTGACCACGAATTTGAGCATGAAATTAAGAATAAAATACATATTGGAGTTAGTAAAGTCATGGGTAATCCTTATCTTCAAAAAAATTTGGAATCCGGGCACGTGGGCCCGAGGGCATTTTGGTTAATTCCTTGAGCGGAGTTGGGGATTTACATAATTTAAATTGTTACGAGTATTAGAGTGAATTTTTGTAACGACTCGACCGGTTGTTTTGAGCTCTAGTACGTCGTTCAGCAGTTTGAAGCCATGAGCAGCTTCATTTCAGGTATTTTGACTTGTGCGTATGGTCGGAATTGAAATTCGGGAAGTTCAGAGTCAAATTGAAAGGAAAATTCTCATTTCGGAAGCCTTAAGTTGGGAGAATCGACTAAGATTAGAATTTGGAGTAAACGGCCTCAGAATCAAGATCTGAAGGTTCCAGCAGGTTCGTATGATGATTTCGGACTTGGGCGTATGTCTGGATCGGGTTTCGGATAAGCCGAAATTGTTTCGCGTATATTGTGGAAGTTAGTATTTTAGAAGAATTTCATAAGTTTGGGTTGGAAGGCATTTTAGTGTTATAGATGTCCGTTTGGGATTCCGAGTCTAGGAATAGCTCTATATGGTGATTCTGGAGTTGGGAGCGCGATCGAAAGTGAATTCGGATGTCCGAAGGTCATTTTGAAGTCATTAGATAGAAATTTGAAGGTTTTGAAGAATCCGACCGGAAGTGGAAATTTTGATAACGGGGTCGAAATGCAATTCCGGAAGTTTGAGCAAGTCTGTAATGTCGAATATTGTTGGCCCATGTATCATCAAAAAGGGGGAATTTGTTGGCCCATGTCACTGAATGGGTTTTGAAGATTGACAAGTTGAACCAGGTCCATCAGAGCACACACATCTGAACGGAACAGTTGGCACAAGAATTGTTCATGCATAGGAGATATCAGTGATTGATGAGTATCAAAGAGCTAAAAGGATGTCTCCTAATACGAAAAAATTGCAAACTGATAAAGAAGATTGAAGTTGATTTCAGCAAGGACAGAAATAGAGAAGGAAGTTGAGTCATTGTCGAACTCGTATACCCAGGTAGAGTTGGATCAGAATTGAACCATGTATTCAACAACTGACTCTATAAATACTCAATGTATTACTGCTGAAATTTACGACGCACAAAGACAAATGTGAATCAAGTTCTTAAAATCAAAGTTCACAGGATATTTTGTAAGCAGAAGTATTGTGTGAATGCTACAATTCAACTAGAACAAACAGTTTCATCGCTTGTGTGTTGAGTCTAGTTGATGTGTAGTAGGAGTTTTAACATTGTATCTTTTCAGCTTTCATAGAAGCAATTGTAATAGGTACACATTGTTCAAGTTAGAGTTAGCTTGAAATCTGTAGAAATTAGCTAGAGGCTAGTTGATACAAAGAGGATTAGAGTTAGTCCTAGGATTACAAAAGAGTTTATTTTGTAAGTCCGTTTGGCTCAGAGTTTTTAGTGAAGTGTTTGAGCAAATCCTACTGAGGAGTAGGTCGTGGTTTTTCACCTTTTGAGCCAGGTATTTTCCACATTAAAATCTCTGTGTCTTTACTTTACTTTTTTATTACTCCGCAATAGTAGAAAGTAGTACACCAAGAAGAACCGGGTTCTTCTTATTAGACAGCACTCGAAAATTGGGTACTGCACAATTAACTTATATTATTGTGTAGTATTAAAGTCTAAAAACAACAATTGGTATCAGAGCAGGTTATCCGTGAAAAGGCTAACACCTTGGAAAAGATCAGGATGAGTGCACCACCTGGGAACTGGGAAGGTCAATCAACCGCAATGCCACCACTCTTCAATGTCCAGTACTATTCTTGGTGGAAAAATAGAATGAAGGACCATCTTATTGGAGAGGACTATGAACTATGGGACATAGTCACTGATGGACCCCTTGCAACAATGAAGAAGACTGCTGAAGGTGTAGATGTACCTAAGACTAGGGCTGACTCCACGACTGAAGATTTGAAGAAATGAGAGAAGAATGCCAAAGCCAAGAAGTGGCTAGTATGTGAACTAGGTCCTGATGAATATAGTAGAATCCAAAGTTGCACAACAGCCAAGGAAATTTGGGACACTTTACAAGTAGCCCATGAAGGAACACCTCAAGTTAAAAGGTCTAGAGGTACAATACTATACTCTCGGTATGAAAACTTCACTATGAAAGAAGGAGAGACTATTCAGGAGATGTACACAAGGTTTACAACCTTGACCAATGAACTCAAGTCTCTTGGAAGAATCATACTTGAATAAGACAAGGTAGAGAAGATATTGACTAGGGTTTTGCCTATCTCCTGGGAAAGCAAGATCATTGCTATCCATGAATCCAAAAATATGGCAACCCTTAGACTGGATGAGTTAATTGGAAATCTCACTGCTTATGAACTCAGAAGGAAAACCCTGAAGATGGTTGCCCCAAAGAAGGAAAGAAGTCTAGCACTGAGGATCACTGAAGGAGCAGATCTGGATGAGGATGAGATGGTCATGATCACCAAAGAATTTAGAAACTTTCTCATGAGGAAGAAGGGCATCTCTAGGGGAGGAAACTTTAACAAGGCAAAGGCACCAGAAGGCCAGCTAATGAGGGACGCTACAAGTGTGGAAAAACTGACCATCTCATCAAAAACTGCCCTCAGTGGGAAGTAGAATGGAGGAAGGAGAGATATGAAAGAAAGAACAGGAAGACGGAACTGGTCCAACCCAAGAAAATCACTACAAAGGCTATGGTTGTTTCTTGGGGGGAAAGTTCAGATGAAGAATCAGAAGATGGTGAGACAGAAGATCAGGCTCTCATGGCAATTGGAGAATCTGATGAGGAGACTTATGAAGAACCAGAGGTAAGTATCTCACAACTTAAAACTAAAATAAAGTTTTTATATAAGGAAACTCTCTGAGTTGCTACTTGACTTCATATATGATTCTGAGGAAACAACCAAAGAGAAGGATCTACTATCTAAAGAGTGTGCAATGCTAAAAGCAAAATGCATGGACCTGGAAATAAGGGTCAGTGAATCTGAAAAGAATAACATTGTCTTGATGAACCAGGTCCATCCACTTGAAACTGAAATCCTAGAACTAAAATCTGAAAACTTAAAGTTAAGACTAGGATCCAGTAAAAAGGTAGTTGATCACTCTCATGCAATGTTAGAAGAAGACTTAGTAAAACTAAAGGATAAAATGTATGCCAAGGATGAACAGATAAAATCTCTTAAAGAAGAGCTTGGCAAAGTCAAACATGAATTTGATAGAACATGCAAATGGAATAAGTCTTCTGATGCATTAACTTGGCTTCAAGAGAATCATAGTAGCAACTAGAGAGGGCTTGGTTTTGGGAGTCAATTGCCTATGTGGGATCCCAAAAGCAAGTATCTCACTCTCCCTGAAAGTAAAATGTGCACCCATTGTGGGAAGACTGGCAACTACAAATATGAGTGTGCTGTAAAAGAGTAGGCCAGGCAGAAAAATGAGAGATTCATTAAACAGATGAACTGGCTACCAAACTAGGCCAGAAAAAATCTGATTCATCCATTCTCTCATAGAAAAGGACCCAAACTAGTTTGGGTTCTTAAAACTAACCCCTGATTTCCTTTTGTAGGTACAAGTGAAGGGAAGCAGCCTAATTTGGTTTTTGGATAGTGGCTGCTCTAAGCATATGACAGGGAACAAGGAACAGCTCCTTTCACTTGAAAACCTCAAAGGAGGAAATGTCTCCTTTGTAAACGGAAAGAAAGGTGAAATTATAGGGGTCGGCAGGGTAGGTAAAGATGACACA
>ML261674.1:0-73869 GCA_005239495.1 Nicotiana undulata | reverse complement strand
CCTAACATTAAGTTCAAGGAAGACAAAGTTTGTGAGGCATGTGCAAGGGGGAAGCAGGTAAGATCTTCTTTCAAAAGTAAGAAAATGGTCAGTACCACCAGGACGTTGGAACTGGTTCATATGGATCTGTGTGGTCCTATGAGAACTCTGAGCAGAGGTGGGAAGAGATATGTGATCGTACTAGTAGATGATTATTCAAGGTTCAGTTGGACCTTATTCTTGGCATCTAAGGATGAAGCATTTGATATGTTCACCTCATTTGTCAAGAAGATTCAAAATCAATTAGGACACCAACTAGCATCCATAAGATCTGACCATGGTACTGAGTTTGAGAATGCTAACTTTGCTGAGTTCTGTGACGAACATGGTGTTAATCACAATTTTTCTGCTCCTAGAATCCCATAGCAAAATGGGGTTGTTGAAAGGAAAAATAGAACTCTTGAAGACATGGCAAGAACCATGCTTCTATCAAGCAAACTCCCGCACAGCTTCTGGGCAGAAGCAATAAACACTGCATGCTACATTATCAATAGATGCATGACCAGACATCTGGTAGAGAAAGCTCCCTATGAATTACTTAAAGGGAGAAAGCTTAACATATCCCATCTTAGGGCTTTTGGATGCAAGTGTTATGTGCATAATAATGGCAAAGACTCTCTAGGAAAATTTGATCCCAGAAGTGATGAGGGAGTGTTCTTGGGATACTCAACACATAGCGAAGCTTATAAAATATACAATAAAAGAACTATGTGTGTAGAAGAAAGTGTACATATTGTCTTTGATGAAACTAACACTCTTTCTGAGGGATAGGAATCAGAAGACGAGGAGCTTGGACTGGTAAGGAGCAATGACCACATTGAAGCACCTATGGCAGACGGAACAGGTGATGGACCAGGTCCAACAACCCCACGCAACACGACAGGGGGAACTCTACATGAAAATCCTGCCCCTGATCCTGTTCCACAACTACAAGACAACATGGAACAATCCAGAAATGAACAACTGGTACTCAAACTACACAGATATCAGAACTCTCACCCTCTTGAGAACATCATAACATACTTGAGATCTGGAATCAAAACTAGATCCTCCTTGAAAAATCTGTGTGCGTTCGATGCATTTCTATCCTTGATTGAACCAAAGAACATTGCTGAAGCCCTGCAAGATGTTGACTGGGTAACTTCCATGCAAGAAGAGCTGAATCAATTTGAGAGGAGTCAAGTATGGCACTTGGTACCCAGGCCACTAGGCAGATCAGTAATTGGCACCAAGTGGGTCTTCAAGAACAAGCTCGATGAGGATGGAACTGTTACAAGAAATAAGGCAAGATTGGTTGTTCAAGGAAATAGCCAAGAAGAGGGAATTGACTATGATGAGACCTTTGCCCCTGTGGAACGATTGGAGGCAATCAGACTTCTTATAGCATTTGTTGCACACATGGAATTCACTCTCCATCAGATGGATGTCAAGAGTGCCTTTCTTAATGTCTATTTGAAGGAAGATGTATTTGTAAAATAGCCTCCTGGCTTTGAAATCAAAGAGTCACATGATCATGTATATAAACTTGAAAAGGCTCTCTATGGTCTCAAGCAAGCATCTAGAGCTTGGTACGAGAGATTGTCAAAATTCCTGCTGAAACATGGGTACAAACGAGGCAAAATAGATAGTACGTTGTTTCTAAAGGAAAAGGGAAAGGATCTTCTGATTGTGAAAATATATGTTGATGATATCATATTTGGGGCAACTACTGATAAGCTTAGCAAGGAATTTGCTACATTAATGGGGAGTGAGTTTGAAATGAGTATGATGGGTGAGCTAACTTTCTTCTTAGGCTTGTAGATCAAGAAAACTCCACATGTTACAATGATTCATCAACAGATGTATGTGAAAGAACTCCTCAAGAAGTTCAAAATGGAAGACTCAAAGGAGATAGACACCCCAATAGCCACAACTACAAAATTGGATGTGGATGAACCTAGTTCATCCGTTGATCAGAAGACATACAGAGGAATGAATGGGTCTCTACTCTATCTTACTGCAAGTAGACCTGATATCGTGTTCAGTGTGGGATTACGTGCTAGGTTTCAAACCAATCCAAATGAGTCCTACCTCACTGCAGTAAAAAGAATTTTGAGATATCTGAAGGGCACCACTGATTTGTGACTTTGGTATCCTAAGTAATTTTGACCTTGTAAGATACGCTAATGTTGATATGCAGGTTTCCTGGTTGACATGAAAAGTACTTCACGCATGGCTCACTTTTTGGGCTCCTGCCTTGTCTCTTGGGCCACCAAGAAATAAAATTCAGTAGCCTTGTCTACTGCTGAGGCTGAATATGTGGTTGCAGCCTCTGCTGTGCCCAGTTGCTTTGGATCAAGCAACAACTCCTGGACTTTGGTATAGATGTGGGATGCATTCCTATTTACTTTGATGACACTAGTGCAATTAGTATGACGAAGAATCACAAGAGAACTAAGCACATAGATGTTGGGCACCATTTTCTGAGGGACAACTATGAAAAAGGAATGATCTCAATCGAATTCTGTGCTACTGATCGTCAAATTGCTGATATATTTACCAAAGCACTGAGTAGGGAGAATTATGTGAGAAACAGGCTTGAATTAGGGATGATTAAGATCACCTAATTGAAAAATAAAAACTGGAAAAACTGGAAAAAAAACAAAAATTGGCTAGAAAACTCAAATTAGGTACTTAATCAAATTAATCATTGCTCAGTATTATGTCTTTATTGCCATACTCTTCTGCCATGTATTAATATGATTCCCTAGTTGCTAATGATGTTTCTCTATTTTTGTAAATTGAGGCAAATAAAGGATTTTATCTGGATGAACCTGGTTCACCCATGCTGGTTCACATAACTGACAAGGTAAGTTCTCATCTCCATACATGTATTAATTCAAGTACAGTCATACATGATCAGGACTCTATCTATTTGTGGTTCGAATTCAATTCTCGTACTTACCCAAATAATGAACCAGTTTCAAGAAGTCCCATCTCACTTAATTAGCCTAGTTTTAGGGGGAAGTAACTGCCCATTCAATGTCGAATAAATGACAATTCTGAATCGATTAGTATCCCACTTGAGTTAATACTCTTCCGTTGTAATCTCCCCAACCATAAGTTATAAAAAGGCCACCATTACCCATTGTGCATAAAGCAACAGTCGAACATTGTTCAACTCACAATCTCTACTGCCTCCTATTTTTCTTCTCTCTAAATAATTCAAAATCATGTCGTCACCTCCACCAGCTTCTTCTGATTCATCTCCAAACAGCGATTATGATGGAGGCAACTACGAATCAGACTCAAATTCACCCTCAGTGTATTGTTCCGAGTCTCCAGAAAAGTCGACAACCCCAGAACACCTTACAATCCCAGAACCCATACCAAACCCTACCCCAGCCAACAAGCCTCGTCGTGTAAAAGTTCTTGAATTCAAATCTGTGGCTTCTAGTTCAAGAGCCAAATTCTTGGAAGAATTATTGCATGCTGAAGAAGTCTCCAAACCAGAATAGTCCAACGAATCATTCAAATCAGCCAATGAAGATGAAGCACCTGGTTCAACCAGTGTTGAGAAAGATAATTCTTATGCTATCTCTGAAATAAATATTGATGATCAACGATTTGTGTTGTTGGGGTTTGTGGTGGATGTTGAAGTGCCTAAAAGGCAAAGAAATATGGGAATGAGAAACCTCTTGAGATCGAGAGAGATGTAAATGTGAGGGGATTGGAAGAGGATTGTACCACACTAGCAATATGTGGTCCCATTCTTGAAAATCTTGAAGAAGATGTCACAATCTTAGGGGGAACTAGTGGAGTTGAGGAAGCTGATGCTGGGTTGGAGAAATTGATGAAAGCAATAGATGAACACGTTTCTTCTGGGGAAGAAACTTTGGCTGAAAGACTGAGGAAGTTGGGGGACTCATATAACCCCAAGAAAAGAAGGACTCCAAAGTCCAAGAAGTCTAAAGCCTCAGTTCCTTCAAAGAAAAGGAAAGTTGCTGGTTCTGTTGAGGTACCTGTTCCTAAGGTACGTGCTACGCGAAATACTGTAAGAGAGGAGGAAGAGAAGTTAGAAAAGGCTCTGCAAGAGAGCAAGATAAAGAGAGCAGATAAAGGGAAATCCAAAGTCGGAGAGCCTGTCGAGGCTGTTGTGTTAGAAGAGGAGCCGTTGGACTTGGTCCAACAATAGGAGCAGGCTTCTCAAGTGGTAATTGGGACACCCAAGCCCAAAAAGGCTAAGACTTCTTCGAAGAAGTCAACTACTGTGTCCACCACCACTGCGAGTACTGCTACAAGGACAAGGTCTAAGATAAAGAAGGTGAAAAAGGTGCAGATTGTTGAGAATGATGAGGATGATGAGTGGAGTGGAGAGGAAGAGATGGAGGTGGGTGAAGTGACTACTGACAGAGTTTCCATGTTTGGCAAGAGAACGATCTTAAAGGGAAAGTTGATGAAGGATTTGGAGGAGCCTGGAATGAGGTATCTACTGGATTTTCGGGCAGCGCAGGGCTGGAAGGACATAGTCCTTCACATGGAAGGCAGGCTGGTCAAGGATGAAGTTTTGGAGTTCATGGGGAATGCCACAGTCATTGGAGGCAGGGTCACCTCCTTGGTCAAGGGAGTTGAAGTCTCCTTTGATGCTCAAGAACTGGGTGTGATTCTAGATATTCCTGCTGAGGGGTATGAAGACTACACAAGGCAGAGATGGCCTTGTTTAGATGGAATGTCCTCAGCACTCAGTATCACCAGATTCTTCTGCGACAATGAGAAGGAGCTTGAACCCATAGTTGTGTACAAGAATGAGATGAAGCATGAGCATAAGCTTTTCTTTGAATTTATGATCAAATTCATGCTGCCCAGACAACAACGAAGACACGTTGCTAATTACATGGATTTGAACCTCACAGAGTGTCTGTACAGAGGCAAGCAGATAAATTGGTCATCGTTCATAACCCAGCTCTTGGACAGAGTGGTGGATGAGACTAAAGCTCATGCAATCCTCTATGGCTTTATTCTGACTGCAGTTCTAACTCACTTTGGAGTTCCTGCGAAGAAGGCTGAGATGGCTACGGCCAAAGATTATTTTGGGAAGGACACACTGATGTCTTGTGATTATCTTGTCATTGCTCCGGTAGATGAACCTGGTTCATCTCGGAAGCAACTAGTAAATAGCAAGGTCCGAATCTTAGTGCAGGAAAGCGAGTTAGAGGATATGAATATCCTTCGATTGAAATCTCGCTTAATTGAGGTGGAAGCTGAGCGTGATGCTCTAAAAGCAGAACTTGCAAAGGAGAAGGAGAAAAACGAAGGTGTTCTACACCAAATTTTGTCCCTCCTTCAAACCAAGAACCCAACCTCATCTGCACCCTCCCAGCCTTAGGTATATCCACTGCTTCCAAGTTATCTTTCAAGTGCCCAGTTTGGGACAGTGTCTAGCTTTTGTGGTTTCAGTTTTTTTCCTGTTTTGCTCATGTTTTGATCGTTTTTGCTTTAATCTGTTGGTATTTGATGTTCAGTATTAAATCAATGAAGTTTGCTGATTTTAAAAATTGTCTCAATTTCTAATTTAGCTTACATTATTGGTTTCTTGTGTTGATTAATCATGCTTGCACCTGCAGTTGCCTAAATTTGGCCATGAGTAAGAATTAAAAATTGGTAAGTATCATTTTGCAACTTTTCGATGATGCCAAAAGGGGGAAGATGTGTGATGGTGTTGTGTTTTTTTCAAAAAGTGATATTTATAACCTAATGAACCTGGTTCTCAATGATTAATGCTTAAAATTATACAAAGTGTTTGAAGTGTATACATGATAAAAGCACACAGTTTGTCATCATCAAAAAGGGGGAATTTGTTGGCCCATGACTGAATAGGTTTTAAAGATTGACAAGTTGAACCAGGTCCATCAGAGCACATATATCTGAACGGAACAGTTGGCACAAGAATTGTTCATGCATAGGAGATATTAGTGATTGCTGAGTAGCAAAGAGCTAAAAGGATGTCTACTAATACGAAAAGATTGCAAACTGATAAAGAAGATTGAAGTTGATTTCAGCAAGGACAGAAATAGAGAAGGAAGTTGAGTCATAGTCGAACTCGTATACCCAGGTAGAGTTGGATCAGAATTGAACCATGTACTCAACAACTGACTCTATAAATACTCAATGTATTACTGCTGAAATTTACGACGCACAAAGACAAAAGTGAATCAAGTTCTGAAAAGCAAAGTTCACAGGATATTTTGCAAGCAGAAGGATTGTGCGAAGGCTACAGTTCAACTAGAAGAAACAGTTTCATCGTCTGTGTGTTGAGTCTAGTTGATGTGTAGTAGGAGTTTTAACATTGTATCTTTTCAACTTTCATAGAAGCAATTGTAATAGGTACACATTGTTCAAGTTAGTGTTAGCTTAAAATCTGTAGAAATTAGCTAGAGGCTAGTTAATACAAAGAGGATTAGAGTTAGTCCTAAGATTACAAAAGAGTTTATTTTGTAAGTCTGTTGGCTCAGAGTTTTCAGTGAAGTGTTTGAGAAAATCCTACTGAGGAGTAGGTCATGGGTTTTCACCTTTTGAGCCAGGTGTTTTCCACGTAAAAATCTCTGTATCTTTACTTTACTACTTTATTATTCCGCAACAGTAGAAACTAGTACACCAAGAAGAACCAGGTTCTTCTTATTAGACATCACTCGAAAATTGGGTATTGCACAATTAACTTATATTATTGTGTAGTATTGAAGTCTAAAACAACAAATATGACTTGCGTGCAAAATTTGGGGTCAATCGGAACTGATTTGATAGGTTTCGGCATCGGATGTAGAAGTATGAAATTTCAAAGTTCATAAAGTTGAATTTTAGTGTGATTCATGATTTTGGCATTGTTTGATGTGATTTGAAGCCTCTAGCAAGTCTGTGTAAGGTTATGGGGCTGAGTCGTGTGATTGGACAGGGTCCCGAGGGCCTCGGGTGTGTTTCGGGGTGGTTCCGAGTTATTTCCAAGTGTTTGGTTGCTACTGTTTTCTGGTGTTTTGGGGGTTCAGTGAGATCGCAGCCTTAGTTGTGCGATCGCGGAGAAGAAATTTGAGGGCTGGAAGTTTGGCTTGTGCGATCGCACCTGTAGGTGTGCAACCGCATAGAAGGAAGGGTGAGGCTACTGGAAATTGGCCTATGCGACCCAGGGGATGCAGTGCGATCGCACAAGGGTGCGTTTGGAGGCTGTGAGGCGCTTGGCCTGTGCGAACGCAGGAGCGGGAGTGCGAACGCACAGGAGGAAATCTGGGGCAGCATAGTTGGCCTATGCGATCGCATAGAAGGTTTTTCTGGGCAGTGTGATATTTTAAACGGGATTTTGGCCATTTCATCATTCTTTCACTTGGTGTGGGCGATTTTTGGAGAGCTTCAAGAGGGGAATTTCGTCCTCTATGTCAAGGTAAGTTGCTTCTACTCATTCCAAGTTAAATACAAGGTTTATGCGTGGATTTGAACATGACAATTGTGGGGAAAATTGGGAATTTTGAAGAAAACCTAGAAATTTGCATTTTTGGATTTTTACCACGAAATTTAGCATGGAAATTAGAGTAAATTGTATATTTGAGCTAATAAGATTATGGGTAGAGTTTATCTTCGAGAAATTTCAGAATCCGGGCACGTGGGCCTGAGGGCATTTTGGTCAATTCCTTGAGCGAAGATGGAAGTTTATATAATCTGAATTGTTAACGAATATTAGGGTATATTCTCATTAGTTTACCGTTATTTGGATAGTTTTGAGCGTTGTGCATCAAATGGAGTCGTCGGGAGGGCTTGGAAGCCGGTTATGAAGTTTCGGAGTAAGGTAAGTCTCCTTTCTAACTTTGTGAGGGGGAATTGTCCCCATAGGTGAACTAAATGAATATATGCTATTATTTGCGGGGGCTACGTACGCACGAGGTGACGGGAGTCCGTGCATAGCTACTGTTATGCTATGTCCGGGTAGTCTAGGACCCACTAGCATGCCTTACTTATTGTACTTGTGATTTTATCAATGATATTAGCCTGGTGATATTATCGAGTTAGTAATTGAATACTTAAAAAGGTCAGAGCTTACTTTCCTTAATCATTTGAGAAGAGAATGGATCCCTCCTTGCATAATTGTGTTCCGGATGAATCGGTGATATTTAAAACCTTATCAAGCTTGGCAAATGAATTTCCAAAAATGATTTAAATACTATCTTCATGTTCACCTAAAGAGAATTTTATCACTTCTTTGAGAAACTGCTTTCCTAATGAAAAATGGACTCACTGTGTGAATATGTGTATTTACGGGTGCCTGAGCCGCATGTATGATTCACGAGCAGGATAACCCTATATTTATGTATAAGTGCGTCGCATGATCGATTCATGAGCGGGGCAGAGAGATGCATCTATGGTTCGAGCCATTCGACCCTCGGTAGTGCACAATTTATTATTGTTGGTCCGCGCCGTTCGACCCTCGACATTTTCTTGTGCATGATAAATGTTGTGTATTTTCTGTGAATTATACATGTTTATTGGCCTAAGGAGTTTTGAATTTCCAGCTAAAAATGAAGAAGAATTGATGTGTAAAATGTGAAATTAGTTGATATTTCTTATCTCTGCTTATTATTTAATTGCCTATGATACTCATGCTTAGCACCTCACTTGATTATATTTAACCGACTTATAGCAAGTGTCTAATTCGACCTCTCGTCACTACCTCTCAGAGGTTAGGCGGGATACTTACTGAGTACACGTTTTTTTCGTACTCATGCTACACTTGTTGTGTATTTTTATTGCACAGGTACTTTCATAGCAACGTGGCTGGTTTGGAGACTTAGGCGAGCTGCATCATCCGGAGGCGATCCGCAGCTGACAGAGTCTCCCTCGTATTGTATTCATTTTATTTTAATTTTCCTTGTCCAACTATATTTCGGACAAGCTTGTAGTAATTTGTAAAATTCTTAGAAATTGCTCATGTACTTGTGTCACCGGGTTCTGGGATGTGTTTGGGATTTACTCCTATAAATTAAATTGTTTACCTAACGTATTTATTTAATAAATTTCTATTTTCTCATTGGGCTGTAAGTGAAAGATAATGATTTCGGAATTGTTAAAACAGGAACTAAACTCAACTATTAAATGATTGGCTTGCCTGACACTGGTGTCCGGCGCCATCACGACCTTATGGATTTTGGGTCGTGACAAATTTCATTGATTTTCCCGTTGTTTGGTAGTTTTGGGGCGTTGTGCATCCAAGGAAGTCGTCGGAAGGGCTTGGAAGCCGGTTATGGAATTTCGGAGCGAGGTAAGTCTCCTTTCTAACTTTGTGAGGGGGAATTTTCCCCATAGGTGAACTAATTAAATATGTGTGCTACTATTTGTGGGGGATACATATGCACGAGGTGACGGGAGTCCGTGCGTAGCTACTATTATGTTGTCCGGGTAGATTAGGACCCAAAAGCATGTGTTATTTGTCATATTTGCAACCTTATTGAAGAAGTTTAAAATGATTAGATTATTACCGAATTTGATAAACAAATTTCTGGAAAGGACTTAAATACTATTTTTGTAACTATAAAGAGAACTTTGTCATTTATTGGTAATTGTTTTTCCCGATATAGTCGGGGTGGACTGTTTGGATGTGTAACCGTATGTATGACCGCTTCTCAATTTACATTCCGCGAGCGGGGTGATTTCTTCCACTACACTCATGGGAGCGGGCCGTACGCCACGACGAAATATATGCATCTATGGTTCGAGCTGTTCGACCCTTTGGCAGTGCACAATTTACATTTATGTTGGTTCGGGTCGTCGACCCTCGGCAATTCATGCGCATGATATATACATATTATATACCAATTGTGACCAGAACTGTCAAATTGTCTTAAAGATTTAAATTGTCAACTGAAATGACGAATATTTAAAGTGTTAAATATGAAAGGAGTTGATATTACTTATCCCTGATTTTATTAAATTGCCTATGATATTCCCGCTTAGTGTCTCACTTGATTATACTAAATCGACTTCTAGAAAGTGTCTAATTCGACCTCTCGTCAGTATCTCTCTGAGGTTAGGTGAGATACTTACTGAGTACATGTTGTTTTTGTACTCATGCTACACTGGTTGTGCATTTTTATTGCACAGGTACTTTCACAGCGATGTGGCCGGCTTGGATACTTAGGTGAGTTGCTTCATCCGGAGGCGATCCGCAGCTGACAGAGTCTCCCTCAGATGTATTTATTTTTATTTTAAATTCCTTGTCCAATTTGTATTTCGGACAAGCTTTGTAGTATTTGTAAAATTCTTAGAATTCGCTCATGCACTTGTGACACCGGGTTCTGGGATGTGTTGGGATTTAATTTATTAAACTGGAGTGTTTATCTATCGTATTTATTTAACGAAGATTTATTCATTTGTTATGCAATGAAAGGAAAGGTAACAATTTCAAAAATGTTAAAAACAGGAATATAGTTCACTAATTAAGGATTGGCTTGCCTGACAATGGGGTCTGGCGCCATCACGACCTTAATGGATTTTGGGTCGTGACAACTTGGTATCAGAGCACTAGGTTCCCCTAGGTTTCACGAGTCATGAGCAAGTCTAGTAGAGTCTTGTGGATCGGTACGAAGACGTCTGTACTTATCTTCGAGAGGCTACAAGGCTGTTAGGAGTACTTTCCTTTTTGATTCCTCATCGTGCGATTTGATTCCTCTGAGGCTTATGCCTATGTTTCTTCCTACTCCAACTTATACGTCGCAAAGCGCTTGCTATGAAATGTGTATTTGAGGAATTGAAATGGTGCTACAGATGTGGTGCGAGATGTTTTCCATGTGTAGTTGGTTGGGGCTGTTGTTGTTGCCTTGCAGAAGAATATTATGTTGTTTCGGCTCGGTAGCTGTATTTATGAGAACTTTGAGGCTATTCTCAGATTGTTATGATGCTTACGATTGGTTATCGCGCGGTGTTGATATAATGGTAGAATGCTTGCCTGTATGCCGGGGTAATGAATGACTTGAAGGGAGGTCTTCTCAGAGCGTAATTTTGAGATTTCAGTATTTTAGTTTCGGCGGAGGAAGGGCAAATGGACTATGAATGTTCAAGTCTGGGGGATAAAGTAATAAGACTTGGTGTTATCAAGAGGGGTGGAGTTTTCCTCTGTGATGTGGTATCGCTGTTTTTTATCGAATAGAATGCGTTAAGTTTGCCGGTGCTATGGTTTCTTCGGTTGCATTGGGTCAGAGTGTGGTGAAATAGTATTGAAGAAGCGTCTGCCAGATACCGTGGTGTGCGGTGGTTCAAATATTGAATGAGTATTTCTAATGAAGGCAGCTCGAGAAAGATGATCTTGGGGGGTCGGAGTTATGGTGATCTGCTGGTTTAGGTGTTGCAAAGAATGATATTGAATTGAGGCCGCAATTGAGAAGCAATTGAGAAGCATGTGATGAGTAGCTTCGGGCTAAGTGGGAGAGTCTCATCGTCGGCAACTGGGTTGCAGGATTATCTTCTCATGGGTTTGCGAATTATCGGCGTATTGACAAGTTATTGCAGCTAAGGGGAAAGGAGTAAAACGGTAATTATGCATGGGATTTGATAAATGTGTGCAAAAGTTGGCCCTATTGGACCAGGGTTAGGCTTTGGAAGATTCAAAATTTATGCTTAAGGCATAGGCGAGTTGTTAGGGTAGTGACTCAGTCATGTGCTTCATTGAAAGGGTGTTTGTGTGCTAGAAGAGCCTTGGAGTTGATAGTGTTCGGGGCCAGTCAGAGTGGGTGACTCTCAATAGTGGTCCTAATGAATTCAAAGTTAAGAATGCGGTGTTTAAGGGTTTCAGGAAGCAGTACGATTAAGAATCAAGTTTTTGCTGCATGATTTTTGAGAAAGGGAAAATGGTTGGAGTGTTCTATGTTATTTTCAGTGTGCAGGATAGTATTGGAGGAGTGAGAGAAGTAAACTCTTGATTGTAGGAAGATTATTAGGAGGGGCATATCAGTCGAAGTTGTGAATGCGCACAAGGAGGGCATGAGATGGTTTGTGGGATTGAGACAACATGGTCTTGTGAATCAAGGCCACTCGGAATGAGTAAGGATTGAGGTTGTTATGTGTTGAACGAGGTTACTATTATATCTGAGGCAATTAAGGATGATTAAGAGAAGACAGATGGGTTAGCCATGGTTGAAATGGCACATGTACGGCAGTGATCAGTTCCTTCAGTGTGATTGAGTTATGCGCGTGGTTTGTGCCGGTGTGTGCGAGGATTGTCGGCCGTCGTAATAGATTTTTATTTGGAAGCATTCAAGTATTGTGGCTTGTCAGGTGTAGGCGGATCCCGGAAGAATTATGGTGGTATAGACCACTACTTAAGGATTTGCATGTACTGTGATTGTGAGGATTCACTTGTGTGTTGTTATGGTTCTCATGAATTGATATAAGTAAAAGGTTTCTATATGATGAAGTGCCCGCCCTATTAATGATTCATGAGTTATGATGGAATTATTTCGCTATTTCATATTGGCATGTCAGGTGCAATAAGCAGTATGGAATTGGGATGTAAGAATCCTGATTGCGGTCCTGTGTTAACAAGGATGTCATGAGCTCGGATGAGCAAGGAAACTGGTGTTGTCTTAAGTATCAACTGAGATTGGTGTTTGGTGAAAGAGGCTTTGTATCCTGGTCATGGGTTCTTGATGTGTTTTGCAGTGTTAGTTTGGTAGGTGGTATGGATGTGCAGACTTGTCGCCTCGTGGGAAAGGTCGTGAGATCATGACCATGGGAAGATCGTATGAGTGTGACATGTAGTCACTTATTGGATTGAAGATTTAGATTGAGTATAAAGAAGTGTAATATTGCTTATTTGAGAATTTATACCTAGAAGGCGCCCAATTCATCATTGTTGTGGATTGTGGGGTGTTGTCCCGGATATGATGGTGGTTCTTGCATGTTATGAGGAGAAATGGGTTACTATGGACCCGGGTAAGGCTATCAGCCTAGTTCAGTGCGAGCAGAATCGGCTTGAAGTGTGTCAATGGATTTAAACAATATTATGGGCTTCATGCGAGTCAGATATGTTCATTTCAGTATAGCGCTCCTCAAGGAGGAGTGTTGGAATATCACATGTTGTTCCGTCTTCGTCCAATTCATGTAATGTTTTGATTGTGCCGTGTGAGTTGTGAAACGGCTTGATAGATCCCTATGTGTTGAGTCTCCGTGTAGTGATGATGTTATGCGAGTAGGTGAGATCTTGAGATTCATAGTATATATATCGCACCTCAGTTGTGCTTAAGTTTTGGTAGCATATGACTCTATCAGTCTCCCCAGGATGGTATTATGCACTTAGCGTGCCCGTGATTGATATTCAGTAATCTTTAATAGTGAGCAATTCGGCTCCGTGTATATCTCCTTATGTGAATCTTATGATGGGATCGGGTGGCACGCCGTCACGGGTACGTTATTTGGATCGGGTTGCACGCCGCAATAGTGTGATGATGAGTACGGTTCCCTATATTTATTTTTCTTATGTTATACTTCCTATTTTCTGAGGAAAGTCCATATTAGTTGCGTGAGTTGAGTAGTCCCTTCCTAAGTCATTTCCTTATGTATCATGTTCGAATTGTGGCCTACTGGCGCATTGTGGCATCGTGTGAGACTATTGGTCATGTCTGGGGTGATTGGTTGTCTGAGCCGTTCATACTGGGTGAGACGAGATTTATAAATCTGGGATCAGTGCGATAAGATTATGTGAAGTATATTACAGGACAATTACCAGTATTTGGTTAGTGATGAGGTGATGATTTTAGTGAAAAAGGAGAGATTCAATGTTTGGTTAACTCTGCAGTTGGTTAGAATTTCTGCACATCTCCTCCGTGTGGTGGTATCGTCAGCATTATAGCGGGATATATATATATATATATATATATATATATATATATCATAAGGTACATTGGGAGCATCAAATTCGTGGAATTTTTGGGCTATTAAGGTTCATGGAATGTCATTGTGGATTGGATGGTGAAATATGCGGTGTATGGTGCTAAATTCAGCAAGGGTATGCACTTATGTTTTGGTACCTCGTGTGGTAGTTGATACGGTGTTTATATATTGGAAACAGGCCTAGCAGAGAAATTTCAAGTGTTGGAACTAGGTTCTGAGCTTATTGTATGGATAAAAGAGGATATCTTCAGATTTGATCAAGCTAATGTGCTCAACGGGGTTGTGGTAGCTCGGGTAGGTGCACGAAGTGTTGCACAGTGATTTCAGATAACACAAGAGAAGTTCTTGGCACGTTCGAGGACGAACGTGTGTTTATGTGGGAGAGAATGTAACGACTTGACCGGTCGTTTTGAGCTCTAGCATGTCGTTCAGTGGTTTGAAGTCATGAGCAGCTCCAATTCAGGTATTATGACTCGTAGGCGTGTTCGGAGTCGAATTTTAGGATGTTCGGAGTCAAATTGGAAAGAAAATTCTCATTTCAGAAGCCTTAAGTTGGAAGAATCAACTAAGATCTGGATTTTGAGTAAACGACCTCCAAATCAGGATTTGAAGGTTCCAGCAGATTTGTATGATAATTTCGGACTTGGGCGTATGTTCGGATCAGGAGTCGGATAACCCGGGAGCATTTCAGCGCATATTATGGAAGATAGCATTTTAGAAGAATTTCATAAATTTGGGTTGGAAGGCATTTCAGTGTCATAGATGTCCGTTTGGGATTCCAAGCCTGGGAATAGCTTCGTATGTTGATTCTGGAGTTGGGAGCGCGATCGAAAGTGAATTCGGACCTCCGCAGGTCATTTTGGAGTCATTTGGCTAAAGATAGGAATTTGAAGTTTTTGAGAAAATCCGACCGGAAGTGGAAATTTTGATATCGGTGTCAAAATGCGATTCTGAAAATTGGAGCAGGTCTGTAATGTCGAATATGACTTGTGTGCAAATTTTGGGGTCAATCGGACGTAATTTGATAGGTTTCGGCATCAGATGAAGAAGTTTGAAATTTCAAAGTTCATAAAGTTTGGATTTGAGTGCGATTCATGGTTTCGGCACTGTTTGATATGATCTGAGGCATCAAGCAAGTACGTGTGATGTTGTGGGACTGAGTCGTGTGATTTGGACGGGGTCCCGGGGGCCTCGGGTGTGTTTCGGGGTGGTTTCGAGTGTTTTGCTGCAGCTGTCTTCTGGTGTTTCTGGTGTACATCGCGATCGCGGTCCTTGGGATGCGATCGCGGAGAGGAAAAGTTAAGGGGCTGAGTTTAGACTATGCGATCGCTGAAGGGGAGTGCGATCGCGAAAGAGTAATATGGAGGGCTGCTGGTTTTGGCCTTCGCGAACGCGTGGGGGTGAACCCGAACGTGAAGGGGTCGCCTGGGTTCTCTACGCGAACGCGTGAAGAGGGACGCGAACGCATAGAGGAAAGTTGAGTTGGGGGCCGTTTAGCCTATGCGAACGCACAGGGAGGCCTGTGAATGCGGAGGGTCAGGGCAGTTGCCCTTCGCGAACGCACTCAGGGTGTCGTGAACGCATAGAGGAAATTGGGTCTGGGCAGATTGTTTTAAGAACGAGATTTTTGGCCATTTCTTCATTCTTTCATTTGGGTGTGGCGATTTTTGGGAGCTTCAAGAGGGTATTTTCATCAAGCATCACTAGGTAAGTAATTCCTTCCCATTTTGAGTTAAATACAAGGTTTATACATGGATTTGAACATGAAGATTTGTGGGAAAGTTGGGAATTTTGAAGAAAATCTAGACTTTGGTATTTTTGAATATTGACCACGAATTTGAGCATGAAATTAAGAATAAAATACATATTGGAGTTAGTAAAGTCATGGGTAATCCTTATCTTCAAAACAATTCGGAATCCGGGCACGTCGGCCCGAGGGCATTTTGGTCAATTCCTTGAGCGGAGTTGGGGATTTACATCATTTAAATTGTTACGAGTATTATAGTGAATTTTCATTGATTTGCCCGTTGTTTGGTAGTTTTGGGGCATTGTGCATCCATTGGAATCGTCGGAAGGGCTTGGAAGCCGGTTATGGAATTTTAGAGCGAGGTAAGTCTCTTTTCTAACTTTGTGAGGTGGAAGTGTCCCCGTAGGTGAACTAATTAAATATGTGTGCTACTATTTTTGGGGGCTACGTACGCAAGAGGTGACGGGAGTCCGTGCGTAGCTACTATTATGTTGTCCGGGTAGATTAGGACCCAAAAGCATGTGTTATTTGTCATATTTGCAACCTTATTGAAGAAGTTTAAAATGATTAGATTATTACCGAATTTGATAAACGAATTTCTGGAAAGGACTTAAATACTATTTTTGTAACTATTAAAGAGAACTTTGTCATTTATTGGTAATTTCGTTTCCCAATATAGTCTGGGTGGACTACTTGGATGTGTAAGCGTATGTGTGACTGCTTCGCAATTTACATTCGCGAGCGGGGTGATTTCTTCCACTACTCTCATGGGAGCGGGCCGTACGCCACGGCGGAATATATGCATCTATGGTTTGAGTCGTTCAATCCTTAGGCAGTACACAATTTACATTTATGTTGGTTCGGGTCGTCGACCCTCGGCAATTCCTGCGCATAATATATACATATTATATACCAGTTGTGACCTGAACTATCAAATTGTCTTAAAGATTTAAATTGTCAACTGAAATGACAAAGATTTAAAGTGTTAAATGTGAAAGGAGTTGATATTACTTATCCCTGATTTTATTAAATTGCCTATTATATTCCCACTTAGTGTCTCACTTGATTATACTAAATCGACTTCTAGCAAGTGTCTAATTCGACCTCTCGTCACTACCTCTCTGGTTAGGAGGGATACTTACTGAGTACACGTTGTTTTCGTACTCATGCTACACTTGCTGTGCATTTTTATTGCACATGTACTTTCACAGCGATGTGGCCGGCTTGGAGACTTAGGCGAGTTGAATCATCTGTAGGCGATCCGCAGCTGACAGAGTCTCCCTCAGATGTATTTATTTTTATTTTAAATTCCTTGTCCAATTTGTATTTCGGACAAGCTTTGTAGTATTTGTAAAATTCTTAGAGTTCGCTCATGCACTTGTAACACCGGGTTCTGGGATGTGTTGGAATTTAATTTATTAAATAGATCGTTTATCTGTCGTATTTATTTAACGAAGATTTATTCATTTGTTATGCAATGAAATGAGAGGTAACAATTTCAAAAATGTTAAAAATAGGAATATAATTCACTAATTAAGTATTGGCTTGCCTGACAATGGTGTCTGGCGTCATCACGACCTTAATGGATTTTGGGTCGTGACACTCAGTGTAGCTGGAAATCGATTGTTCCACTGCTTTGAACTTAAAATGTAACGAATCACCGACAGAGACTCGAATTGGCATCGGAAAGCTTGTCCAAAACTAAAGCCACAAATCAAATTTTTGTTACTGAGAGTGACAACAAGATATTAGTTGCTCCACATATATCAAACCTATCAGAACTTTGTTTCATCTTTTATGTCGTGAAGAGGCAAACTATACAAAGAACATCAAAGGTCTCACGGATATGAAAACTAAATTAACTTGAAATAGCCACCGACAACCGGCTTTCCTTTAATCTATGAGAAATCAATAAGTACAGAGCTCCAAATCTAAATTTCAGATAGAGAAATCAGCAACCAAAGTCGAACAAAATCATCGAACTTCGACAGGAACCGCGGATCACACCTCAAACGGCAACAAAAGCTCCGTCAAACTCCATTAAAAAAACAAAGAACTCAAAATCACAAAGAGGAAACAGGAATATATTTGCTTAAGCTCAAACCAATTAACCTTCAAAACAGAGACTATTTATGTGTATATTTTCTGAAAAATTAGAGAAACAAATAAAAAAAACTCTCAAATCCTTATAGATTAGGTGGTCGTTGCCCTCTTTCTTTCTGTCCGTTTCGTCTCTATCTATATGTGTGCGTGTGTCTTTTCTTTTTCCCTTATTTTTTGATTTTTTGGCCATGTTTGAAGTGTGGGAACAACAGTGTTCTTAGGGGGGGTGGGGCAGTGGTTGGTTGACGCGGCGAGGTCACTGGGTTTGGGAGTGTGGCCGGCTGGAATGGGGTTGGTTGTGGAGTTGGAGGTTGTTGGTTAATGGAGGTGGGGGAATGGAGGCTGGTGTTGTTGGTGGAAGAGGGTGTGGAGAAGAAGAAGAGGAGGGGAGGCTGGCAGAGAGAGACGGAGGAAGCAGGAGAAGAGGCGGCTGGTTCGGGTTTTTCCGGCGAGTCTGGTGGTTGGCGGCGACTGGGATGGGGGAGGTGAAGAAGAAGGGTTCTCTTAGGGGTTTTTATTAGGTCCTTGTGTTCTTCATGTCCTTAGGTTTTGTATTAGGGTCTTTGGGTATTGGACTCCGGATTTGGGCTTAAAATTAGATTTTTTTAGCCCAAATTGACTCTTCCTCATTGAACAAGACTAAAATATTACCCACATATACTAATTAATCCTAATTAAGTAGAAATAATTATTAAACTAAACCTAATCGTTAAAACAAAACTATTTTTGGTATTTTTCAAATATCATACTAGAAATAAAAATAGGATTAGGTTAAAATCATCGCAAAATTAAAATAACACTACTACCAAAAACACTAATATCCTTGAAGATAAAGTGGAACTGTTTTTGTATTTTCGAATTTTGTGTAAGGTAGATGAACTAAAAGTAACTAGATAAAATATCAATTATCTAAATAAAAGAAAAATATTTTTGTAATTTTTATTTTTATGATAAAATAAAGTAAAAGAGTCAAAACTAGTTAAAAATAGCGATATTAGACCTAAACTAAATATTTATACGCTAAAATGTGTGAAATATCGGGGAGGGTCAAAAATTACATGTCTACACTTTATACATTATACTATCACGGTCATATGGTACCTTGTATGGTACTAGTCCATAAGTATCATATGTTATAGCTCGGACCGTATTTTATCCCAAATCGACAACCTTCAAGGCAACTCATTTTCTTTAATTCGTGTACCCTTTCCTTCATGGAACTTACTTATTGCTTGTTATAAATAGCATAAATATGCTAAGCTCAAGATAATCTCATCCTCGAGTCTATGTCTATTTACAGAAGACGAAACTTTAACGTACGAGAAACGTGAGATGTAACATCTTGATTTGACATATAGTCTCGAGTTATGGGTGTGTTGAAATATCTTTCATGTTGTTAGTTGTGAGGTGAAGTAAATTTTCATGTCGTGTTATGACTTCAGACTCAGTAAGATTAAGTGATTGCGTAGTAGTTGAGGCTACGAAAGGGTATAAAGAGATGTCGGTATGAGGCTAAGAGGTAGGTTATAACCTGCGAGGTAATCAATGGATGTGTAAATTTTATGATGTTGTGTGGAGGATTTCTTATCTACCAGCGAATTATATGTATTGCAATTTGAGTTTGAATCGCTTTTAGGAGTTGGCTTGACTGTTGCAAGGGTAAATGAGAGATTTGTAGATAATTTGAAGTATTATGTGTTTTGTGTTACAAGAGCTCATGAATGATTTAGTTGAACCTCACTCCGGTTGTATGGAAATAATAGAGTATGGGCATTGTGAGTTATGGTCTGTTTTGACCTATGGCTTTGGACCAAGTGGGGGAGTCTGCTATCGACGAGTGGGTTGCACAATTATGTATTGTATTGATTTCGATTTGAGGTATAATTGTGAATCAATTATGACCTGCAGGGGTTGAGATTGAGGATGACTCGAGTAAGGAAATTTCTGGATACGGGTTGTATTACACCCTATAGGTATATGGGAATCATAAAATAATTGAGTGGTTATTCGTGAAGGATGTAGTGTGCATGAAGTAGGAATTTCTCGGTTGCTTAGGAGTGTGGGTTACTCCTTAGGTGTTGGCGTGTTAATGGAGCACACATTCTTCGGTCCATTTGGTCAGTTTAATTGAGATTTGAGTAGAATGGATGACTTTTGCGAATGGTTCTAATTGATTCAAGGTTTATAAGTAGCGATTTGGAATTTTCAAGAATTTTATATGGCTCGAAACTGAGAGTTACATTGGACGGTGTCGATACTTGTGGCATTTTGTTTTATATACCATTGTGGATTATGCATTTCAGCATCAAGAAGGTGAAGAAAACAATTTTAGGTTCATTTAAGGTCTCTTTTGAGTGGGTGTCTCAGTTGTGGTGCTTTGGGGTGCTTAAGAGGGAAGTCAGTGGCTTATGGACCTCACGTCGTTGTGGTTTTATACTAGGGTCTCTTGTGTGGCAAATTTTGGTTAAGGGTCGTGGTGTTCTAGCAGGGAGAAATATCAAATTGAAGGTAATTTGGAAGGTATTTGAAGAAATAGGACAGCTTGGTAGTAGGTTAGATCAGCACAATAATGAATATAATCGGTTCTTTGGGGTACTTATGACGTGGCTAGTCTCTACAGGTGTTTCGTGGCAGTGTTCTTAGGTTCTGGCGACCTGCATGACTAGGTTGAGTTAGAGAGATTCAGTTCTAATAGCTTGGTGATGTGCGATGGGCTTCGAAGAGTTTTCAATGGTTTCTACCACGGTTCGAGGAGTATATTTCCTACCCGCGTGAGGAATATGTTGCGTATTGGGATTCTCTCCGGGATATGATCAAATGGAAGGTTTCTAACTAATCGGATGTGTATTTTACTTGTGACTCGGAGTTGATTATGAGAATCTTGTACTCTTCACAGGATGGCATGGTAGATGAGGTACGTTGTGTGGGATTGAGATTTGCAAGTGCAAGGTCACGGGTCAGTTTGGAAGGGAAGGACATAAATTCGTAGGCAGCATGGACAATTTCATATGACTAGGTAAATGATATTACTATTTGCTATGGCTTGATGAGAGTATACATTTCAGAAAGGGGTAATGTGTTTTGATCTATGGATACTTCACTGGAACTGCGGCACTCACCTGGTTGATCGACTGCTAATATTCATATTTTTCTATGTGGCACGAAAGAATTTTAGAAGTATTCCTCATGGGAGATCGTGTATGAGAGATGTGTTAGACATTCTGGCGGTGGAGTTGGGATCAGATATGGTGATTCATGTGTTCTATGGATTTGGAGACTGGGAGTTCTCAGGAGCAGACTGTTTCATGGTTGTGGACTATGAACGTGGCCGAAGCTAGCCAAATGATAGTATGTGTTATGATGCAGTCAATTCTGGGCTTTCAGAGGTTTATTTATCTATTGTGGGTGCCCAGAATCGATTTAGGGGTCCATGATAGGCCCAATTAGGATGTGTATTCCACACCGAGTCGGATTGGTTGGCTCCATAATGCTATTATTGAGGGATGTGACATTCGGTTGTTGTTGAGCTTATTCATGTTCTGAAATTTTCTGTGAGTTACTCTTCTATGCTACGAGGAGTTGTGATTCGTTAGTTTTAGGCACACATGGTGCGGTTCTATTGTGGTCTTATAGCGGAAATTGAGCGAGATGAGTAATTGGGTATTGCACGATTGAGGGTGTATTGGTTATGTTCTTTTGGGTGTGGTGTGGCATTGTTTCATCTTATTCTCCGTGGTTATGGTAATTCACTTTGGGTACTTGATGTCGAATTGCGCGTGGTTATTGATTTTGAGCAGGGTGGCTCGAGGTATATGATATGGACCAGCGTTTGGATGGAGTTCCACATTGCAACGGAGTTATGTTGAGGTATGAACCTTTGTGTTGATTCGGGTGAGGGTTCTATGGTGTGTGTTAGGTTCTTAGCATCTCGTTGTGGTGGTACCTGTTGAGCTTGCGGGACGGTTCTCTTGATTGAGTCATTTTCGTGATTGAATACATTTGGATTATTGCTTATTCGTGGATGAATTGCACGGTTTGTGGCGCTGAGTAGTATTGGTGTTGTGTGTCAGTATAGTAGTGGGTATTCGAAAATATGGAGTCGTCGGATCTAGGATGGGTGCTATAGGATTTGATTACGGTATATTTGGAAAGATAATATCGGAAGTCGGATTAGGAATTTGGCTATAGTTCTTGTTGAAGGGGAGGGAGCTCCATGGCTTGTTGATTTGATGAATGGTTATGAGTTTCTACGTGTTCTTACATTATCGGTAGTGTACGAAGATTTTAGAATGATGTTTTGTTAGGTATGACATTTATTATCGGGATTAGTTTGTTATGAGCAGCCACTGTGATCGAAAATTTTGCTATGGGTATTTGAGTTATGTGGTATATCTTGTGATTGTAACTTGGGTTACAGTTGCGGTTTGGTATAGCTTGTTCAGACTTATACAGTGTGTAGGCTGCGAGATTCAGACCTTATAAGAAATTCCGAAGGTTGGAAAATTGGATTCCAAGGTTTACGGGCGAAGGTTGAAGTAATGATCATCCGTATGTTGTGTTGTCGGGCCTATATGGAATGGGGTGACGTGGGATCACCCCCGAGTGCGTGCATGGTAAGGTTACACGGTGGTTTGACGGCTTAGGAACAATTCTTGGCACGTTCAAGGACGAACGTATGTTTAAGTTGGGGGAATGTAACGATCCGATCGGTCGTTTGGAGCATTTTCACTTCACTCGGTAGTTTGGGGACACGAGTAGCTCCGTATGATGTATTAGGACTTGTGTGCAAAATTTGACTTCATTCCGAGTTGATTTGATATATTTCGGCGTGAGTTTTTGGAAGTCGAAAGTTCATTAAGTTTGATTTGAGGTGTATTTCATCGTTTCGATGTTGTTATGCGTGATTTGAGGACTCGAGTAAGTCTGCATTATGTTATGGGACTTGTTCGTATGTTCGTACGGGGTCCCGAGGGGCTCGGGTGAGTTTCGCATAGGTTTGGGTTGTGTTGCGCTCGCTTTTCTTATTTTTCGACGTCGTTTCTTCAAACATAAATGGTACCACATTGAATAAATGAACTCCGATTTCTATTTTGATTGAAGCATTAGATTTGTATCGTACAGGAAAAGCACTGGCAACAACAGAAAGGAAGGGGTCTACAGGCACGTGAAGTGAAGTGATTCCCGGGTGGAGATCACTATGGATCTGTAACAAAAAGAATCGTCAAATTTGGACATCGTATGATGATTTTATGGTTCTTTTACTAAGAATTGAGTTGCCAGAATTTTCAGATTAATTACGAAAGTGCCAATGACTTCATATTTAAAAATCTGCACATTTCCAAATATTGAAACCAACATATCTTCTTCATTATAAGGTCAAATAGAGTGATTCAAAAGCCTATCTTGACTGAAATTTCACAAGAAATCCATTGGAGGCATCAAAATCAAGTTTTTGGATCGTTTGGAAAGCAAAACGAGGCAGAGCGGCTGAGCCAAAAAACTTAATATCGAAAGTTTGTTCATTTGGTCATATTTTGAGTTGGGGAGCTCGGATTTGGACAATATTTGGAGGCAATTTTCACCATATGGCTTGGGTTTCGATCCGTTTGGAGATCGGTACGTGCAGGATGGTATTTTTGGAGCATTGTTTGGCTTGCTGGGCATTGGTATTGGCTTGTTCGAGGTAAGTAACTTTTCTAAACTTAGTGCTGAGGGTATGAAATGTCACGCCCCAACCCTGGGGGACACGACCGACGCTTAACTGAGTGAACCCAGTCAAGCAAGAATGTTTAGCCTTTCCTACCCGACTCTTTTTCTCCCCGAGATTTATAGCATAGCATTGATTTCGGGTTAGCCAGAATTAACTCAAAAGCGTACATTATCGATATCAAAATTTAGGTCTCCCAAAACATACATACTAATTATAATTTTTAAGAGATGGGATTACAGTTACGAGTTAACCCAACAACTATCCAAAACATACACGACCCACATGAGTGTCTACGGAGCCTCTAAGATAAAGGAGATGAACATGATCCCGCCGGCGACAAGGCCCCGACAATACCTCAAAATAGAACAACATATCCAAAAATAGAGCAAAACATTTCTATACACGGCCCGGGGAGGGAATGGGGCTCACCAGAACTGCAGTAAGGAGGAGGAGAAGGCACCACTACCGACGATCAGCGCTACCAGCTACAGAGCCACCTACATCCATAAGAAGATGTAGCGCCCCCGGCAAAAGGGACGTTAGTACCATTGAATAGTACTAGTATGTATGAACAAACTCTACTCTAGATAGAATAAACAACAATCATGTAGTAATGCAATTAGAGACATCAAATAACAATTCACATAAATAAGGGAAACACAACAAGAGTCACCATGATTCCTTATTCCATTTTTCCATCTTTTGGATAGTAGTTCTTTTAAGCCAAGTGCCACAATTTTAATATACCACCGTGTCGTTATCACATAGAGTCCGGTCTCTGCCCGACCGGCAAAGCCATCTCACTTGAAATAGTGAGACATTACCAATATCATAGTTTCATAATTACCACCGTGTCGTTATCACACGGAGTCCGGTCTCTGCCCGACCGGCTAAGCCACCTCACTTGAAACAGTGAGACATTACCAATATCATATTTTCGATGCGATTACCACCATGTGTACATCGTGGAGTCTGATCTCGGCCCGATCGGCTAAGTCATCTCACTCTAGGACATAACCACATCAATTTAATTATCCAGTTCACATCTCTTTCCATCACTTATTATATGGTTCTTGGCACTTGGGCATATTTAACCATTCATGTTATATTACTCTCTTTAACTGTTTCATATACTCTTCGTTCATATCAACTAGAACCAACACATATAAGGATTCGTACCCATAATAAAAGAAAGAGCATGATAACCACAATTCATACTTTAAAATAGCATAGTGACATGGTAGTAACATAGAGCAATATGGAAGCAAGAGTTTCCCAACTTAACACATAGAACCCAACAACCTTTTTAGAGAATCAAGCAAGGGACTCATACCCAGAATTTGAACACCAACGAGTTTATTCTATGAAGATTAGAGTTAGCCATGCATACCTTAATTGGGGTTTTTCCCCCTTAATTTCTACCACAATTTCCGGAACCTTTAGCACCTTCAATCTATTTCACAATGTAGCACAATTGAACCCAAAATTAGGGACAATAATTATAGCCCTAGCTCACTTGAGCATTATATCAAACATTATGTGTCCATTAAGGTTGCAGGGTCCCTTCTTTAGTGAAAGAATACTCCAACCCATTCCTCATTCTATTCTACCTTTGTTTTAACACTTCCCCATATAATTTAGGATTACATGATCACATGCATGCAAGGACAATAACCCTTATACCCATGGACCCTCTTATTAATTACTTATTTTCAGTATGAGTTACAAAATTTAGGGCTAAGGCATAGATTCTTACCTTAAGGATGAAGGCCTAAGTCGCTTTCCTTGATAATCTTCAAAATTTCAAGCAAGGGTTGAAGAGAGATGGATGAGGGTCCTCTCTCACTCTAAGGCCCTTTCTCTCACTCTAGATATCAGGGAAAATGTTGAAAAATGTCCCAAGATAGGTGTTTTAACGGAATGGGGGTCGGGTTTTTATTTAAGAAAATGGGTGCCCCGATGCAGGTTTGCGGTCCAAAATGCGATCGCATTTTGGTTATGTGGTCCGCAAATCTGCCGCATAACTAGCCTCAATTGGGTGACCCAACTGCCTGGTTATGCGGTCACTATGCGGTACGCATAACTGTTATGTGATCGCATAATGCACTACATAACAATTATGTGGTCGCATAATGCACCACATAACAGTTATGCGGTCGCATAATGCACCGCATAACTGCCCTTAAATTGGGTAGTCTCCTACCCTACTCTGCGGCCACTATGCGGTCCACAAAGTAGGTTTGCGATCGCATAGTGGACCGCAGATCTGCATCCCTTTACAAAAAATTTCCTCTAAGTCTGCATGGTACTTTTCAATCCTAAAGGTCCGAACCGCGGCTCGCAAACTCGACGTGAAGAATTTCTACAGCTGTAACAACACAGGGAATCGAACTGGGGATCGTTTCGGTTAAGGATTTTACGGGTCTTTACATGAAAACCCATAATACTTGTTATGTTATTGTTATTGAGGTGACACACATGCTAGGTGACGGGCGTGTGGGCGTGCACCCTGTGAATTGTGACTCCGTTGTTTCCATGGCACTGTATAGTGGCCCTATTTTGTTGATATCTGGGTTTTCACCATGTGATAAAGTAATTGAGCTATCAACCATGCTAAATATCATGTTTAGGATTTATGTTGATATTGTTAGGACCCATAGTGGTCGTTTCTTGTTGTCATCTCACTGATATTTCGTACTCAATTATATTTATGCATTCATATCATATCTCGGTCTCAGTTGTTGTTATTGATACATCATATCATTGTTGTCGGGCTAGTTTTCATGACATTGTGAGCCCGTGAGTGAGACTGGAGAGAGTGATGACTGAGTGAGGCCGAGGCCTAGAGTGAGACTGACTTTTTTGTGATCGGGCTGCACGCCGCAACATATCATATTACACCTTTATGGGTCGGGTTGCACGCCTCAGCAAGATATTGATTATATTTTATGGGTGGGGTTGTACGCCGCAGCGATATATTGATTATATTTTATGGGATCGGGATGCACGTCGCATCAATATAGCGCTTGGGCTGAAAGATCCCCTCCGGATTCTGTACCCCCCCCCCCCCCCCCCCCCCAGTGAGCGTAGTCTACTATATATATATATATATGGATCGGGTTGCACGTTGTTGCATTTATTATACAACGATGAGTGATTGAGTATGTTGAGCATTGAGCATAGTGAGAGAGGATGCAAGACAATGAGATTGAGTACTCTGAGAGTGTGAATACATGATTGATCTCTGAGGTACATGGCATTTGCATGCACACATGACATACAAGCATAGAGATGCATTTTTCCTTGTGCTATATAGTATCACGTCATTCATAACTTTTTACACACATTGATATGTGGGCATAGAGAGGTATTTTTCACTTGTTATCTGAAAATAAAATGAAACAGCTTATTTATTGTGGAAAGAATATTTGGAAAAATTACCGTTTTCAACTTACTCGTATTTTTGTCATTTTTGTTAAAAGATTTGGGTTTTCATTGAGATACTTGAAAAGCATGCCCATTTTGTAGAACTGTGAACGAGCTGAGCATCTTACCTCTGAGATACCTCTTTATTACCTGTATTATGCTGCTACGAACTGTTGTGGAATATTGGTATTGTACCTGACCTTGTGTTAGCTCGTCACAACTTTCAACCTAAGGTTAGATTTTTTTACTTACTAAGTACATGGGTCGATTGTACTCATACTACACTTCCGCACCTTGCGTGCAGATGTTGGTTGCTGATGTTGCTGTGTTCGATGGGAGCTAGATTGAAGATGTACATGCCTCCCAATCATGGCTGCCCTTTGTTTGTGGTAGTTTTAGGTCTATAAAGCTCCGTTTATGTACTTTTTAAACATACTATATATTTATTTCATTTCCGCTTGTAAACTCTAGTCTTAGAAGCTCATGATTTGTACTACTATTCCTTGGGGAATGCATCAGATTCAGATATTTCTTTACTTAATTTCTTTATTAAATTATTATTGGAACTGGTTAGCTGTTAAATTGGCTTACCTAGCGGGTTGGGTTAGGTTCCATCACGACTAGTTGGATTTTGGGTCGTGACATTATCCGATGTTACATTTATTTGAAAAGGTTATTCTCACTACCCAAATGATTTCCAAAATAAACTTACTCTTCTCATTGACATCCTACTTTGTTCAGAAGTTGTAGGTTTACTTTTCTATATATACATAACGTCTCATGAACATCCTATTTAGCATTTGTCACGAATATTATGTAATGTGTAGCATGTGGAGTTTGTCGGGTAAAATGAGATGGAAAGATGTGGGCACAAGGTTCCGTGCGTGTTAAAGGATGTGATTTATGGTATGAGATTTTGGAAATTGGGACTATTAGGATCGTGTATTAGGAATGACTTGATTGGTTGAGTTGACATCGTTTCCCCTACTTGAGTACATTTACCCTTGTCTGTATCCCAGCTATGTTGTCGTGTAATTAGTTGATTATTCACATTGCCTTTCGTGTTTCCCTTATCGTTATTGTTGTTTGTAATCTCATTTCTGCTGCTATTGACATTTCTTTAATTTTCCTTTGTTATCTTTATGTCATATCCTGCACTGGCTTAGATGTTCATTGAATGTCTTGACCTGGCCTCGTTGTTACTCTACCGATGTTAGGCTTGTTATTTACTGGGTACCACCGTGGTGTACTCATGCTACGCTTCTGCACATTTTTGTGCAGAGTCAGGTACTCCAGATCGAGTAGGTTTGAGACTCATGCTTGGTGTGGCTAGAGACTTCAAGGTACACCTGTCGGGTGCTTGCAGGCTCTGAAGTCACCCTCTAATATATTTATTTTCATTGCTTCTTCTGTTCTGGAACAACAATGTATTCATTATGTAAAACTTCTTCTAGAAAGGTTTATGATTTGTATTGCCGGTTTGGGAATTGTAAATTTTATAGAGAATTTCATTTCAGGAATTATTAGATGTTATTTGTTATTGTTGTTATTCCGCAAATATTAGGCTTACCTAGTCCTTAAGACTAGGTTCCATCACGATACTCAACGGAGGGAAAATTGGGTCGTGACACATTCATAGGCCCACAGATGTCAGAATGGACTAATTGCAAAGGATATTCAGCTCTAGCCGCCTGACCAAAAGGTTTTCTTGCAGATTTTCCAGCTAGACAATTTTCATAAGTGGACAATTTCACATGTTCAATGTTGGAAAGCAAAACTTATTTTTCTAACCTTTGCATTCTTTGTTGGCTAATATGACCAAGTCTAGCATGCCATATGCTTACATCACTATCATATTTATGTGAAGAAACAAATATAAAAAAACTAGCATCATTATTGTATCATAATCCAAATCCATAATAATTAAACATCCGGTCACATGACCAAAACCAAATAAAGTTGAACCAAAAATCAACCTGGCAGGATTGCCATGACAAAACAAGTCAAATCCTAGCTTAAGCAAAACTGAAACTGAAATAACATTTCAGCAAATTGTTGGTGCATGGAGAACATCATGTAGTATTAGGTCTCGACCACCACGCATGACTAACTTGCATGTATTGATCCCTTCAACAGTAACTTTATTTTTGTTTCCCACATATATCAACTTTGCTTTACGTGAAACTCGCTAAAATTAAACAAAGGTAGTGCTTTCCTAGGCTATGTGGTTTGTTGCTCCTGATCTACAATCTACAAAGGATTAGATTCAGTTAGAAAAACAGAACTAGAAACACAAAATTCTCTAATTCGAGCATCGTGAAATACCTTTCTAGGAGGCTCAGAGCAATCTCGGGCATAGTGACCCTTTTTATCACAATTATAGTATTTCACTTTAGCAACTTTGACACGTTTGGAACGTATGTTCTTGCCTTTTTCGGTCTTTTCCCTTTTAACATGTTGAGCTGGCTGAGCTTGAGGTGGGCCCTCTCTTCTTTCCCCAGTTTCTTTTCTTCGAATCACTCTTGAGGCGAGGGTCTTTCGGAAATAGCCTCTCTACCCTCTTGGCGTAGGGGTACAGTCTGCGTACACACTACCCTTCCCAAACCCCACTAGTGGGATTTAACTGGGTCATTGTTGTTATTGTTGAATTACTCTTGGTTTTGTAGGTTGTTTCTATGTGCAACTCAGCTATTGACTTTTCATCCTCAAGTTCTTCCTCCTTTAACTCAAGATGTCTCCTGACATCTTCCAGAGTTGTGGTTCGCTCATTCTAGGTAAAATGCATTTTCATATGATCCCAAGAACTAGGTAAAGAGCGTATGAAAGCTTGGATTTATTATTCATCAGTTAACACATGACTTGCATCTTTCAACTCCCCAATTATATTTGTCATTTGCCTCATATGTGTCTTCACCGATATTTTCGAGCGTTTCTTATATGAATCAAATTTTATTGTTAAGGATTGCAACCTTGTAGTGGAATAAGTAGAAAGAATAAGAAATCAGGGGCCTTCGAGCTGAATTGGCTGAGGTTCAGAAGGAACAAAGCGACCTAACTGAGCAGGTTACAAAAATCTTGGAAGTTTATGGCATCGGTTCAGGCGTGACGGCTAACAGTTCGATCTCACAGGGAACAGAAGCTCGAGATGATCGGGAAACTTCATGAATAAGTAGATGTGGTGAAGGCAGAAACCATAACATGGAAGCAGAACATGGACCGCTTTGCCTCGGGAGAAGGAGGTTGCTCGAGCTCAACTAGCCTCGGCTGAGAGTCAGCTCAAAAGATTGAAGGATAAAAACTTGGGGCACACCAAGAAAATCGAGGAGCTTCAGACTCAGTTTGTTTTAGTAACCTCCGATCGGGAGAAGTTGGCCACAGAGCTTGTAGCAGCCAAATCTGAGCCCGAGATGGAAAAGGCCGACACTGAAGCAATCGTAGCCATTTACCGGTCCGACGTCGAAGCTGCTCGAGCAAAGGAGGTTGCCGATGCCTCTAAAAGTCAAGCGTATTGGGTGGACAAGATGCCAAGTTCCAGTCTAGGAGGGAGACTCTTGAGGAGATCCATGCTCGTGGCTTCGATTGTCACGCCCCAAACTAGGGGAGGCACGTCTGGCACTCGATACTGTATTCCACTAAACATACTAGCTAACTAAACTGGGGGCCCAACAGATCGGTCAGCACAACATCTGAAATACTAAGCCTGGACCGTTAAGGTCATGACCTGAATAACAATAAGCAATATAAAAAAAGCTAGACAAACCAAAATAATAAAGTACTAGCTGGCCGAAGAGGCCGCGACTGAAGACATACATGCCTACACACATATATATACATGCCAAGCCTATGGGCTGGAGACTGAAAGCTGCAAAAAGAAACCCAGAATACTGTGTCCACAATAGCCTCTAAGAGTGTCATAAGCACTGTCAGGACAAGGCCCCGAATATAACCAAATTGTAAAACAAAAGTAACCATCCTATGAAAGCTCCATGAAGAGGTGGATCTTACCAACTCACAGCTGAACCCCGAAATCCTAGTGGAGGGGTCGATCAGAGTCCCTACCTTGACCTGCACGCATGAAACAAAAATGCAGTGTCCCCAGGCAACGGGACATCAGTACGAATAAAAATGTACTGGTATGTAAGGCAGAAAGTAGAATCATACATAGATGATGTAAAAAGGGTAATAGAGATACCACCTGACACTGAAACTCTGATAGCCTCCATGGCTGACATCCGACCTCATAGTAATCAAATATGCATGGTATGCTCGTGTAATCGTATGTCGTGAATACATATATATTGATGCAAATGCATGACATACCCAACCAAATGCTAGCAATGGCGGTCTCTCCCGGTAGCTAACCGGTATCATATTGCCAACCTGTGGCTATCTGTACAATATATATAGTCTTTCGGGCAAATAGGCCCCTTACCTCCGATTATAGATCGAAGTCCATGCATAATATGTCATGTATGATATGAACTTTGAATTCACATAATAGGCCATAACAAGAATTTAGCCAATCTTGGCTCATTGGTTCTCTTATTCTCATAATCTCATAATCACCTTCGTATCGCATACAAATGTCTCGTGGAACCTCATATGTTTTTTGAATAAGCTTGAAAACTTAACACGACATTTAGAAAGATAACTTAACTCTGAAGATGTTCATAAAAAGCTTAAGGTGCTTCACTTAGTCCTTATACCTAATTTCTTGATAATTAGTCAAAGAAAGTATTTCAAAAATCAAGTGTTTTAGTAGTTTATTATATTTGAGATTTTTGGAAATCGACGTATTACTTTAGAGATTTTAAAATACACTTTAACAAGGAAGAATAACTGATCGCAAATACTAAATGCCTTTATTTTTAAGTCACACAACCCAAAGACGAATAAGAATTCATATATATGGACATATAGTTAAGAAAGCCGACAAAATGACATATATAGATGTTGAATACCCTATTTAACCGAACGAGTGGAATATCAACCAAATAGCATCATGAAAATACTTCAGCTACGATCCCAATGCCTTTCAGAGAAGGTATTTCTAGCAACAGAATAGTAAAGTATCACATTTGGCGTCTTAGGAATTCCTAGAATTCGTGCTAAAAGGAAGGACGGAGCTTAGTCTTAACATACCTCTCCAACGAACGTCCGAATGCCAGTAGTTCCTTCACGAAAGTTGTTCCTTACGTCCTAAGCTTTAAAACACTATATAATATGCAGCTTATACGCACCTATAAACAGTTCATAATTGAGTTTAAATTGGCAGATTTGCCATATGACCCTAACTTGACGAAACGTCCGTAGAACTTTGTAAAAACGATCATAAAAGAGTCCCAAGATGATTACCTTGGCAAACCAAGTATAAATCCTGAAGAACCAGCAAGAAAAACAAATTTCTATCTTCCAAAAATAGCTCCAAACACAGCTAATAGAAGGGGGAAACGATTGCAAAGCGTAGAGATTGCGTTTCTAGGTACGGGGGCAAACTTTAACGATAGAAATCGTTAAATACGCACCTTAATCACTCAAGAACACCATTGGACCTTCTCTTCAGCTTGCTCACTGTTTTGGGACTAAAATGAAATGTTTTGGGGTCTTAAAAGTCGAATTTGCCGACTTACAACACTTGTTTGACCCGACCCGGTTCGCAACCCAGTTCAGCCCAGACAGTTCGCGCTAAAACAGTCATAACATATTACTCCAATGTCGGTTTGATGTCAGGCTTTTTTGGTTGCAAACTAGACTCGTAGACCTTTGATTCGGTAGGTTGTGGGTCCCATAACGCTTTATATATTGGGATAAATGATCTGATACATTTGATCCAAAGTTTAGAAAATACATTAGAGAAATTTACGATAACTTTTGCCAACCTTTATTTCGCAACTTGCTTGACTCCAAAACTTAACATGTGACCAGTGTGATATTATAATAACTCATAACACATTATTCGTAGCATATTATACACTCTTAGTGTTATCCCACAGGTGCAAATTAACTTAAACCTTCCGAACGCGCGGGGTGCTACCCGAGCCATTTCTTTAACCACGAACCTTTTTTTGAGGGATTCCTTTGGCCTAAAGCTTTAGTTTAGTTCCTTGATATTACCACACATTTTCAGTCTTATTCTCCCAATGTGCTATACCCAATCATATATACCTAATATAACCACGCCATGTTACGTATATTACGTAAGAGAAGAGAAAAAAACACATAGGGTCTCACAGTCTCCCCCCTTAAGAACATTCGTCCGCGAATGGGTCAAGTCAACTCCTTGGTTTCATTTCTTTTCCATCTAATACGTTATTTGCGAGGCTATATTTGTTACATTTGCAAAGCATAAATCAAATTCTGAAGATTCCAACTACTAGGCTTCGTATAGCTATCTCGTAATAAGAAATTTAAATTGCACTTTCAAGTCATTTAAACTCCAATTAAGTTGATGCAAAGAAATAATTGCCAATTATTTAAATGCGACTCACCTTAAGTCGTAAATAGGTGGGGGTACTTCTTCCTCATTTCTTCCTCAGCTTCCCAGGTCATTTCCTCGATGTTGTTATTTCGCCATAACACTTTCACGGAAGCCACTTCTTTAGTTCGAAACTTTCTTACCTGCCGATCAAAAATATCTATTGGTACCTCTGCATAAGATAAGTCTTCAGCAATGTGAATATCCTCAATGGGTGTAATACGTGAAGCATCTCCACTACACTTCCGCAACATAGATACATGAAACACAGGATGGACTGCTTCCAATTTTGAAGGCAAATCAAGCTCGTATGCCACCCTACCACCTCCGAATAATCTTATACAGTCCAACATACCTGGGGCTGAGCTTCCCCTTCTTTCCAAATCGCATGACGCCCTTCATAGGCGATACTTTCAGGAAAACCCAATCTTCTACATCAAACTCTAAGTCTCGTCGTCGAACATCTGCATAAGACTTCTGCCGACTTTTTGTTGTACGCAGTCGATCTCTAATAAGTTTTACCTTTTCCATTGCTTGCTGGACTAAATTAGGACCTATCAACTCTGCTTCCCCGACCTCGAACCAACCGATCGGCGTCCTACACTTCCGCCCGTATAGTGCTTCGTAAGGAGCCATCTGAATACTAGCTTGGAAGTTGTTATTATAAGCGAACTCAATAAGAGGTAGATGATCATCCCAACTTCTTTTAAAATCTAGAACGCAAGAACGTAACATATCCTCAACTGTCTGAATAGTACGCTCTGCCTGGCCATCTGTTTGCGGATGAAAAGCGGTGCTAAGATTTACCTGCGTGCCTAGACCCTTCTGAAAAGATTTCCAAAAATGTGCTGTAAATTGAGCCCCTCGATCAGAGATAATAGATAATGGCACTCCGTGAAGGCGAACAATCTCTCGAATGTAAAGTTTGGCATAATCCTCGGCTGAATAGGTCGTCCTGACTGGCAGGAAATGAGCAGATTTTGTAAGCCTATCAATAATTACCCAAATAGAATCATACCTCCATGGAGTGCGAGGAAAACCAGTGATGAAGTCCATATTTATCATGTCCTATATCCATAATGGAAGCTCAATATACTGAGTTAGGATTCCAGGCCTCTGATGTTCGGCTTTAACTTGCTGGCAGTTGGGACATTGAGCTACCATCTCCGCGATATCGTTTTTCATTCCATTCCACCAATAGATCTGTCGAAGGTCCCGATACATCTTTGTCGCTTCGGGGTGAACTGCATATCTAGAATAATAGGCCTCCGAAAGAATCTTGGCGTGGAGCTCTCCGACCGTCAGTACACATAAGCGGCCCTGGTATCTAAGGACTCCATCTCCAGTTAGCTCAAATAAAGGTTGTCGCTGCTGTGGAATACTTTCCCTCAGTTTTATAAGCTCAGGATCCTCGTGTTGTCGCTCTTTCACTTCAGTGACAAAAGAAGATTTTTCCGTATTCTGAACGCAAATACGTCCACCCTTTGCGTCTACTAAACGCACCTGCAAACTAGCTAGCTGGAATGGATATCTGGTCATCTTGACCTTATCAACTTCAACATGGCTTAGACTGCCCATGGACTTCCGGCTAAGGGCATCAGCAACAATATTAGCTTTGCCGGGACGATACAAAATATCAACATCATAGTCCTTTAGTAATTCTAGCCATCTTCTTTGTCATAGATTCAGGTCCCTCTGTTTAAATAAATACTAAAGGCTCTGGTGGTCGGTGAAAACATCAATATGAACCCCATATAGATAATGCCGCCAAATCTTTAGGGCAAAGACAACTGCGGCTAACTCAAGATCGTGCGTAGGATAGTTTTGTTCATGTTTCCGGAACTGTCTGGAGGCGTATGCGATAACCTTACCATGCTGCATAAGAACACAACCTAGGCCAATTCTCGAGGCATCACAATATACAACATAACCCTCAGTGCCATCCGAAAGAGTAAAGACAGGTGTCGTAGTAAGCCTTTTCTTTAGCTCCTGAAAACTTTGTTCACATGCCTCATTCCACTAAAACTTAGCTCCATTATATGTCAGTTTCGTCAATGGTGCAGAGATAGAGGAAAATCCCTCCACAAACCTTCGGTAATACCCTGCCAAGCCTAAAAACCTACGAACCTCTATCGGATTCAAGGGCCTCAGCCAAGTCATCACAGCTTCAATATTTTGGCCATCAACCTTGATATAATCGCCGGTAATAACATGACCAAGAAAAGCTACAGAAGTTAGCCAAAATTCACATTTAGAGAATTTAGCATATAACATGTAGTCCTGGAGAGTTTGCAATACAACTCGCAAGTGGTCCGCATGCTCGGCTTCCGATCGTGAATATATGAGGATGTCGTCAATAAACACAATCACAAATTCATCCAAGAATGGTTTGAATACCCGGTTCATAAGATCAATAAAGGCTTCTGGGGCATTTGTAAGCCCGAAATACATGACAAGGAATTCAAAATGGCCATACCTCGTCCTAAATGTTGTTTTTGGGATATCAATATCCCTGACTCGTAGCTGATGATAACCGGATATCAAAAGGCATTTGGAAAAGCATTTAGCACCTTGTAACTGGTCGAATAAGTCATCAATCCGTGGAAGAGGATACTTATTCTTGATAGTGACTTTATTTAGTTGCCTGTAGTCAATACACATCCGCAAGGAGCCATCTTTCTTTCGAACAAAGAGCACCGGAGCACCCCATGGGGATGTACTTGGCCTAATAAAGCCTTTATCGAGCAAGTCCTTCAATTGTTCCTTCAATTACCTTAGCTCTGCAGGAGCCATTCTGTAGGGAGGAATGGATATAGGCTGCGTATTAGGAAAAAAATCTATAGCGAAATAGATTTCCCTTTCGGGGGGAATTCCTTGAAGCTCGTCAGGGAATACCGTCGGGAATTCATTCACAATAGGAATCGACTGAAGAGTCGTTGGCTCCTTATCTATATCCATGACATGAACCAGATGGTATATACATCATTTAGCTATAAACTTCTGAGCCCTAAGGTATGAAAGAAACTTACCCTTGGGCGTGGCTGCATTACCTTTCCATTCAAGGACAGGCTCACCAGGAAAATGAAATCGGACCAACTTTGCATGAAAATCAATATTACCATAACAAGCTGCCAACCAATCCATACCTATAATGACATCGAAGTCTAGCATAACCAATTCAACTAAATCAACAGAGGTTGGACGGTCATTAATTAACACTGTACAACCTCGATAGACATGACTAGCTACAATAGAGTCGCCAACTGGCGTAGACACCTCAACTGACTGTGGCAACAACTCAGATTTCATGTCAAGCTTACCAGCAATAAATGGAGTAATATATGAAAATGTAGAGTCAGGATCTATCAATGCATAAATGGCATGAGAATGTATTGTCAATACACATGTGACAACATCTGGGGATGCCTCTGAATCCAGTCGGCATGTAAGTGCATAAAAGCGGTTCTGGCCACCACTAGAACCTGAGGTGTCTCCTCCACCTCTCCCCCCTACCACGACCCTGAGTAGGATGTGGACCTGGTCGGGGAGCACGGACTGAGGGCGAAGAGGATGTTGTGGATCCTGAAGGCTGAGTTGGTGCACCTCTACCTAACCCCGAGCACCGGCTAATAAAATGTCATGTCTGCCCACAATGATAATATGCACTCGAACCCTGTCTACATGCCCGGTGTGCATCTTAACGCACTGAGTACATGTAGGAGTAGGTTGTCTCATCTGTGCGGAATGCTCCTATCGACGGCCCTCAGGCTGGCTTGAGCTCTTCCCTGGTCCTGACTGAATATAACGATCAAATCGCTGGCCCTGCATCTGTGGTGGGAAACTACCTGCTGACCGAGGTGGATATCGATGGAGTGGGGGCCTAAAATCACCCTGTGGCTACCTATAAGACCCCAAAGTACGAGCCCTCTTAGTCTGCTCCCTATCCCTACGAGTATCACATATCCGACGGGAAAGGTCCTCTGTAGTCTGAGCAAAAGCCTGTATGCGAGAAATATCTACATCATCCGATAGGGATGCTACCCTACAGTCTCTAATCAGATGATCCCCCAAACCATCCACATAATGATGAACTCTAGCCCTCATGGTACGTACGATATCTGGTGCATACCTCGCCAAAGAATTAAACTTATGGTTATAATCCCTCACACTCATATCCCCCTGCTTCAGGCTAAGAAACTGGTCAAGACGGGCCTCCCGAACCTCCAGTGGAAAATAATGGGCTAAAAAAGCCTCAGAGAAGTCCTCCCATTCTGCTGGCGGAGCATCAGGTCCTCTAGATCTCTCCCATGCCTCATACCATAGGACGACTACATCACGTAGTCGAAAAGAAGCCAACTCCACAGCCTCGATGACGGAGGCATGCATCACCCTCAATACTCTATACATATGTTCTATAAAGTCCTGGGGATCCTTAGTGGAACTGGATCCTGTAAATAATGGAGGGTCCAAGTGAAGAAACTCTCTTACCGTCGAACTTCTTATCCGATCTCTTCGGGCATCTGCTCCCGACTCTAGTTGTCGCTCATGAATAGAAACCATCCTAGTCAGCAACGGAACTGCCTCCCTCATCCGCTGCTCCCCAGTCTCTGATGGGGGAACAACAGGTGTTGGAGGTCCTGTGTCTCTAGCTGCCTCAAGTACCAGTGGAACTGGTGAGGTTGGGGGTACTGCATTTCCCTGTGCTCCAACAAGTGTTGGGGAAGATGAAACTAGGGGTACTAGAGACTCACTGTGTGCCTCTAAGGGAAATCTATCCCTCTGACCCGGTGGGGAACGGCTGGTACCTTCCCCTGGATCCATACTTATCTCTCATTGTGCCATCAAATGAGCATAGGTAGCCTGTTAGATAAGAAACACAAAGCACGATTTAGATTTCATATGTTCTTATAACTTCGCTCTATAGCACGATCTATTAATTGAAAGAAACGTAACCATTCCTAAATGCCTCATAGCCTCCTAATTATAAGTGTGGTGCACAACACACCCATAAGCAAGACTCTACTATACACGGCTTGTGGACCCCTGGGATACAACATGCTTTGATACCAAGTTTGTCACTCCCCAAACTAGGGGAGGCACGACTGGCACTCGATACTGTATTCGATCGACTTAGCCACTAAACATACTAGCTAACTAAACTGGGGGCCCAACAGATCGGTCAGCACAACATCTGAAATACTAAGCCTGGACCGTTAAGGTCATAACCTGAATAACAATAAGCAATAAAAAAAAAGCTAGACAAACCAAAATAATAAAGTACTAGCTGGCCGAAGAGGCCGCGACTGAAGACATACATGCCTACACACATATGTATACATGCCAAGCCTATGGGCTGGAGACTGAAAGCTGCAAAAAGAAACCCAGAAATATTGTGTTCACAATAGCCTCTAAGAGTGTCATAAGCACGGTCAGGACAAGGCCCCGACTATACCCAAATTGTACAACAAAAGTAACCATCCTATGAAAGCTCCAGGAAGATGTTGAGCTTACCAACTCACAGCTGAACCCCGAAATCCTAGTGGAGGGGTCGATCAGAGTCCCTGCCTTGACCTGCACGCGCGAAACAAAAATGCAGTGTCCTTAGGAAACGGGACATCAGTACGAATAAAACTGTACTGGTATGTAAGGCAGAAAGTAGAATCATACATAGCTGATGTAAAAAGGGTAATAGAGATACCACCTGACACTGAAACTCTGATAGCCTCCATGGCCGACATCCGACCTCATAGTAATCAAATATGCATGGTATGCTCGTGTAATCGTATGTCGTGAATACATATATATTGATGCAAATGCATGACATAACCAACCAAATGCTAGCAATGGCGGTCTCTCCCGGTTGTTAACCGGTATCATATTGCCAACTTGTGGCCATCTATACAATAGTCTTTCGGGCAAAGAGGCCCCTTACCTACGATTATAGCTCGAAGTCCATGCATAATATGTCATGTATGATATGAACTTTGAATGCACATAATAGGCCATAACAAGAACTCAGCCAATCTTGGCTCATTGGTACTCTTATTCTCATAATCTCATATTCACCTTCGTATCGCATACAAATGTCTCATGGAACCTCATATGTTTTTTGAATAAGCTTGAAAACTTATCTCGACTTTTAGAAAGATAACTTAACTTTGAAGATGTTCATAAAAAGCTTAAGGTGCTTCACTTAGTCATTATACCTGATTTCTTGATAATTAGTAAAAGAAAGTATTTCAAAAATGTGTTTTAGTAGTTTAAACATAAAATCAATCTTACTACTAAGATTGAAAATGCCAAAGGGCTTGAAGCAGAAGCCAAAGCATTGGCTTCTCCTGATGACGATGACCCCGGGAGAATGAGTGGGCCCGAGAGCGGAGAAGACCTAGAAGGTGAAAATGTTGCTCCTGGAGAAGATTAGGCACTTATGATTTTTCCTTTTTGAACTTTTGTATAGGATCTTGATCGGGCCCCGTTGCCCTTGTTAAAAACTTTATATATATATATAAAGATCTTTTTTTCCTTTCCATCTTGTCTTTATTTCATTTCTGCCTTATGAAATTTTGTTTCATTTATGCCTTATGAAATTGCATTCATAGGTTCGAGGCTTAGACAAGTTGATCGACGCCGGACTAGTGTAGTTTTTACAATCGAGTGAGTGCTTGCTCGAAATCGAAGTAGGGTAACCCTTAGGTTTTAATTGAGTGAGGATGGTTTCTCGAACTCAAAACAAAAAATTGCCATTAGGCTTTTGTATCAGGCCGGTATGGCCTTTGTGAAAGAACAACTGTTTCCCCTTTTTCGGCTTGAAAAGTTTATTCTTATGTAAAATTTGTTTATGCCTTAGCACGAAGTAAGGAATTGTTCCGGAGTTCGAACAAGTTTAAACCCATTAGGGTTTTTGAGGCTCGATACTATCGAAGCCCTTTGTAATGTTTTATAATGTCTTAGCACGAAATAAGGAATTGTTTTTTGTACCCATTAGTGTTTTTAGGCTCGATATTATTGAAGCCCTTTGTAATTCCTGTTTAACCGGTTTTTAAAAGTATTCGAAGGCCTGATTTATTATGAAATTCGGACGTCTCCAAACCTTGTTAATTCAGTCGTAGCCTTTTATTTGGGACTTGCTTCTTAGGCTTATTTTCCCGTTTCACTTCGAGCTTGCCCGAAGTTTCAGTCCATGCGGGGTAGTCCCTGAGAGGGGTGGCCGTGACCTATAAAATTCGAGGGTTGACATTAAGGTCTTATAATCTCGAGGTTTTGATAATTTGACCTAATCTATTTTTCGGATGGCAGTCCCTGAGTGCGGGGTTAGTTGTTCGAACTTCTATTATCGTTGGCCCTTAAGCTTGTTTTCACAATAGATCGAGAATATGAAATTGTAAAGTATGATTTTTCTAAGACATGAGATATTGGCAAGGAAAAATACTTCTCTTAATAGATGATTATACATGTGTACATGTTTGATGTCGGGGCTCGAGCAACCTATATGGGCATGAATCATTCGACCGTTTGTCCCTTACAAAATTTACCTATCGAGACCCCGTTGTCACGAAGTAATTTCCTTGCAACAAAAGTTAACATCCGAGGGTGATGCCCCCAGTATTCGAGGTTGATTGTAAACATGTCTCAGATACCGTTGAATTTCTCTAAGTTAGCACGAACAACGGTTGCCTCATTAAAAACCTCGCCCGAAAAATCCTTTTGGGACAAAAAATGGTCTAAGGGAAAAAGAGTGCAACGCGTGCTTTAAGACCTAAAGAATTTGTGTTCAAATATCCATCACCGTCTCTGATCGAACACCTGCAATTGGTTAGTTTAAAAAATAAATGAAAATGGAAAGGTCGTACCTTAGCAGTTGTATTGTTTTAGGAGCGATATGTTCCAATTGTTTGGTAATTGCTCGCCGCTCATTGTGACGAGCTTGTAAGATCCTTTACCGATGATGTAAAGGACCTAATACGGTCCCTCCCAATTTGGACCTAGTTTTCCTTCATTCGGATTTCGAGTGTTAAGGGTGACTTTTATTAGCACAAAGTCCCCGATTTTAAAATGTTGAAGATTGACTCGTCGATTATAATACCTTTCAGTTCGCTATTTTCGTGCGGCCAATCGAACGAGGGAGGCTTATCGTCTTTCATCCAATAATTCGAGGCTCGTATTCATAGACTCGTGATTCAATTCTTCTGTTGCATATCAAAACCTAAGGCTAGGTTCCCCGACTTGGAACGGGATAAGATCTTCGTCACCATATAATAAAGAGAACGATGTTTCCCCCGTACTAGATTTTGACGTCGTGCGGTATGCCCAAAGAACCTCGGGTAGTATCTCTCTACATTTCCCCTTAGCGTCGGTCAATCTCTTCTTGAGATTTTGAATGATGGTCTTGTTGGTCGATTCGGCCTGTCCGTTCCCACTGGGATGATACGGTGTTGATAGAATCCTTTTAATCTTGTGATCCTCGAGAAATTTAGTCACTTTTCTACCGATGAACTGTTTTCCATTATCGCACACAATCTTGGCAGGCATCCCGAATCGACATGTAGTATGGTCCCAAATGAAGTCTATGACTTCTTTTTCTCTAACTTTCTCGAAAGCATGTGCTTCACCCCACTTAGAAAAATAATCAGTCATAAATAAAATAAATTGAGATTTACCTGGGGCCGATGGGAGAGGGTCGACAATGTCCATCCCCCATTTCATGAACGGTCATGGGGATAAGACCGAATAAAGTTTCTCATCGGGCTGGTGAATCATCGGCGCATACCTTAGACATTTGTTGCGCTTTCGAACGAACTCCTTTGTATCATTTTCCATATCAACCCAATAGTACCCTGCTCTGATAACTCTGTGAACCAATGACTCAGCACCAAAATGATTTCCACAAGTGTCTTCATGAATCTCCTATAGGACGTAGTTGGTGTCTCCTCGTCCCAAACATATTGCCAATGGTCCGTCGAACATCCTCCTAAACAATGTTCCATCTTCAACCAAGGTGAACCGTACTGCCTTTGTGCGTAGAGTCCTCGACTTCTTCGGGTCTGATGGGAGCTTCCCGTTCTTTAGGTATTCGATGTACTTATTTCTCCAATCCCAGGTCAGACTTGTAGAGTTTATTTCAGCATGGCCCTTTTCGATTACTGATCTCGAGAGGTGTACGACAGTCCCCGAGCTAAGTTCGTCATCTTCGACCGATGACCCTAAGTTTGCAAGGGCATCGGCCTCGCTATTCTGTTCCCTAGGTACATGTTCTAAAGTCCACTCTTTAAATCGATGTAGAGTCACCTGTAGCTTGTCCAAGTACCTCTGTATTCGGTCTTCTCGAACTTCGAAAGTCGTGGTTTACTACAAGTAAATAATCACGTTTGGCCTCGATGACCTCTGCTCCCAAAATTTTAGTAAGCTCGAGACCTGCAATCATGGCCTCATCTCGGCCTCGTAGTTAGTTAATTTCGAAGTTATTATAAATTGTCTAATTGTATCACCCGTGGGTGGATTCAAAATAATGCCCAGCCAGAACCCCTTCACGTTCGAAGCACCATCTGTGAAGAGGGTCCATACCCCCGACAATGTACCCAATTTTAATAATAGTTCTTTTTTGACCTCGAGTACGAGGGTTGGCGTGAAGTCGGCCACAAAGCCTGCCAAGATTTGAGACTTGATGGTCGTTCGGGGTTGATACTCGATATCATACCCACTGATCTCGACAACCCATTTGGCCAATCGACCCAAGAGTTTGGGTTTGTGCAAAATATTGCGAAGAGGATAGGTAGTTACAACACAAATTGGGTGACATTAAAAATATGGTTTTAATTTCCCGTAAGCGCTTATTAAGGAAAGCGCTAATTTTTCTAAGTGTGGGTATTTGGTCTCGGCCTCACCTAAGGTCCGACTAACATAGTAAACAGGGAATAGCATACCTTGCTCCTCTCGAACTAGGACCCCGCTTACCGCGATTTTCGAGACTGCTAAGTATAAGTAGAGTTGCTCATCCGCTTTCGGAGTGTGAAGTAGTGGCGGTCTTGGCAGTTATCGTTTTAGTTCTTCTAAGGCCTGTTGGCATTCCAGAGTCCATGCAAAATTACTCTTCTTGTTAAGCAGTGAGAAGAACCGGTGACTTCTATCTGAGGACCTCGAGATGAATCTCCCTTGGGCGGCTATGCACCTCGTTAACCTTTGTACGACCTTACATTATCTACGACCGTGATATCTTCGATGGTTTTGATTTTATCGGTGTTGATCTCGATCCCCCGATTTGATACCATGAAGCCGAGGAACTTGCCCGAGCCGACCCCGCACGCTCACTTCTCAGGGTTGAGCTTCATGTTGTACTTTCTTAGTATGTCGAAGGTCTCCTTCAAGTGTTTCAAATGGTCCTCTACTTGCAGGGACTTAACTAACATGTCATCAATATAAACTTCCATTGATTTTCCTATTTGTTCTTCGAACATTCGATTTACTAGGCATTGATAAGTTGTACCAACATTTTTTTAGTCAGAATGACATTACATTATAACAATACGGGCTGTATTTACTGATGAACAAAGTCTTTTCCTGGTCCTCCGTGTAACGACCCGACCGGTCGTTTTGCGTTTTAGGACCCCGTTCCCCTAAATGAGACTTCCCGTAGTTGTTTTTTATGATTTATGATTTATGACTTGTGGGGACGGATGGTTCGGGATTCGGAAGAGTTTGGAATGGTAAAGGAACACTTAGTTCCTTAAGGTTGACCTTTAAGGCGAAGTTTGACTTCGGTCAACGTTTTGAGTAAATGACCTCGGAATCGAGATTTGACGGTTTCGATAGCTTCGTATGATGATTTCGGACTTGGGCGTATGTTCGAACGGGTTTTGGATGACCCAGGAGAGTTTCGGCGCCCAATAGCGAAATGAGAGTTTCCTTAAGTTCAAATTGTGGTTTGGAATGTGTTTTTGTGTTATCGAGGTCCGAACGGATTTCTGAGATCGGGAATAGTTCCGGCATGTCATTTATGACTTGCTTGAAAAATTTGGTGTCATTCCTAGTATATGTAGGTTCGGTGCATTGTTAACGAATTCAAGAATTTAAAAGTTCTTAAGTTTGATTCTAGGGGTTTTGAGGTAAGATTTTGAGTTTTAGCGTTGTTTTGGGTGTTCCAAAGACTCGAGCAAGTCTGTATTATGATTTGGGACTTGTTGGTATATTTGGACGGGGGCTCGGGTGGGCCCAAATGCTACTCGGGCATCAAACGAGGCCAAAAACCAGCAAAAATAGCTGCTGGTGCACTAGATCTGGCGCGACCACCCCTGCGGTGGCCCAGTCGCAGGTGCTTGACCGCTCCTGCGGTCCTTGCTTTGCAGATGCGGCCCCAGGTGAGGCTGCCCAGTCGATGCAGATGCGGACCAAAATCCGTAGAAGCGAAGGCACAGGTGCGAGCCCAGACTCCCTTGCCCTTTTTCGCAGGTGCGAGATTACTCTCGCAGGCGCGGGACCGCATGTGCGGTCATCGAGTCGCAGGTGCGGAATCCCTGTAGGTAGTAAGTCGTTTTAAAACACGAGAATCCTCCATTTTTGAACATTTCTTCTTGGGCGATTTTGAGCATGCAAAAGAGATCAACGACCTAGCTACTTAAAGGTAAGTAAATTCCACCCTAATGTTAGTTTAATACATGAATTCCTAGGTAAATTAACATTTCTACTTAGTAGAAATCATGGGTTAGGGAAAAACTCTAGGTTTTTTTATGATAATGAGAGAATTACCAAGAAATTGGTTATGAAAACATACAAAAATTACATAATGTTGATCCTTAGACTATGGGTGAGTGTTTCCTTAAAAAATTTCCGGAATCCGAGCATGTGGGCCCCGGGGTGTATTTTGGGATTTTTTCAAAGTAAGTTGAAATAACTAAGTAAATAGGGGAATTTCATACTTTTGAGTATAAATTGATTTATTTATGCAACATTTGACTAGTTTCGAGTCCTTGGGAGACGAGTTTGGAGTTTCGGGCGCATTCTTGACCCGGAAAGTAGGCTCGACACGAGGTGAGTCTCCTTTCTAACCTTGTAAGTGGGAATTGTCCCCATAGGTGATTATAAATGATTGCAGGTCTTTATTTGCGGGGGCTAAGCACGCACGAAGTGACGAGAGTCCGTGCGTAACTACTACTATGCTTTGTCGGGTAGCTTACGATTCACAAGCATGCTTCATGTGCCGTATTTTGTGATCTTTCATGTGGTCTAGGTAGTTCAATATCCTTGAATTTCACATATGAAGGACTAGGAAGTTAGATTGTGACGTTGACATGATTGGATCCTTCCCTGCCAGTATGATCCCTGTTAGATTATCCGAATTCCTGTTAATTATGTATATGTATACGGGAACCCGAGTCGCATGTATGATCCGCGAGCGGGGGTAGCCCTAGTATTATGTTAACCGCGTCGCATGTTGGATTCGCGAGCGGGGCAGATAGATGCATCTATGGTTCGAGTCATTCGACCCTCGACAGTGCACGTTTACTTTCACGTCGTATCGGTCGTACGTTCACGACCTGTCATGTGTTTGATGATTGATGAGAAGCCCTGTAATTGTATTTGTTGATTTTTATGTAAAAGGGAAAGTTAAGTATCTTGTATGCTATGGAAGTTGATACGTAAAGGTACTAGAGAACATTATTTGATGATCCTTTCTTTATTATTGTTCATTACTGCTATTCCTGTTTAGTCTTTATTTAGTGTATATTGTTTGGCCCTAGTAAGTATCACGTCGACCTCTCGTCACTACATCTTCGACGTTAGGCGGCACTTCTGTACTTAATTGTACAAGTTTTGAGGCTGGTGCATCTGGTTATCAAGCCGGAGCTCGACCCTGAGTTGTACCAGGACTTGACTTCACGGTGAGCTGCTTCCCTTGAAAATTCTCAGCAACAGTATGGAGCCCTCTTTTGTTTATTCCTGTCTACTTCTTCCAGACAGTATGACTGTTTATTTCATCCTTTGCATACTGTACTAGTACGCATGTCGACTTGTGACACTGGTTCTTGACACACACGTAGTGATTACTTTATTTTTTGGGTTGTAAATCTTGGGTTATGATCCCTTATGGTTGATTCTGTCCAAGTCAGTCTAATTTTATCCGTTTTTATTTAATGTTTTAACTTAAAATTTGGCAAGTGTTGGAATGTCTATTCAAATAAGGAAATTTCACTATCAAATCAAGTGTTGGCTTGCCTGACCACGGTGTTGGGCGACATCACGACCTGAGTTAGGATTTTGGGTCGTGACACTCCGGATTCATCTGTATTTGATTGTACCCGGTTGTAGGCATCGAGAAAACTGAGAATCTCATGGCCGGCCATGGCATCGATCATACGATCGATATTCGGCAGAGGAAAAGAATATTTTGGGCATGCTTTGCTCAAGTCTTTATAATCTACGCACATTCTAAGTTTATTTCCCTTCTTTGGGACTACCACTACATTTTCTAACCATTGGGATATTTTGCTTCCCGAATGGACCCTATTTTGAGAAGTTTGGTTACCTCATCCTTGATGAATGCATGCTTAACCTCGGATTGGAGACTTTTATTTTGTTCACTGGATGGAAATTCGGGTCTAAGCTCAATTGACGGGTAGTGATATCCGGTGGGATCCCTGTCATATCGAGGCAGGACCAAGAAAAGCAATCCATGTTATCTAAATGGAATTTCATGAGTTTTTTCCTGAGCTCGGGAGTTAACCCCGTGCCTAGGTATACCTTTCGTTAGGGTAGGTACTCAATCAGTATGACTTGTTCCAGCTCTTCGACCGTTGATTTTGTGGCGTCAGAGTCATAGGGAATTATGAAAGATCGGGGAATCCAATACTCATCATCCTCGTCTGCCCCATGTTCCTCCGATTGGGTTGAGGCTGGTACTTGTGATTTCTATTTGGCCTCCTACTTTCCCTTTGACTTTGATCCCTTTGCTGATGAGAGCGCCGACACCGGTATTACTTCATCGACTGCAATCATCTCCTTGGCGGCAGGTTGCTCCCCGCACACCGTTTTTACTCCCTCCGGTGTCGGGAACTTCAGAACTTGATGAAGGGTCGAAGATACTGCCCTCATGTTGTGAATCTAGGGCCTTCCGAGCAGGGCGTTGTATCTCATATCGCCCCCGATCACATGAAACTTTATTTCTCGAACGCTCCCAGCTACGTTTACTAGGAAGATAATTTCACCTTTGGTAGTTTCACTCGCCATGTTGAAGCCGTAAGAACCCAAGCTGCGGGCACAATTTGATCATGTAGGCCGAGCTGCTCCACGACCATTTATCGAGTAGTGTTGGCCGAGCTTCCCGTATCAATCAAAACATGTGTAACTTGAATTTTATTCATAAGGAGAGATATTATCAGTGCGTCGTTGTGGGGTTGTGATATCCCCTCTGTTATCATTAAAAGACAAGGTCCATTCCGATACATACTCTCGAGTTTGCTTTTCCCTGGTGATTGACACCTTGGTGCGCTTGAATACGAGTCCCTATGGAATATCGACCCTACCGACGATAATGTGAATCACATGTTGTGGTTCTTCCTGTTCGTTCTTCCTGTTCACATCCATGTCTCTGAAGTGGTTCTTAGCTCGGTCACTCAAGAATTCTCGAAGGTGGACCTCGTTGAACAAAAGGGCTACCTCATCCCTTAGCTGTCTGCAGTCCTCCGTCCTATGACCATGAGTGTCATGGTATTTGCATATCTGATTTGGATTCCTCTAGGACAGATCGGTTTTTAGGGGTCGAGGCTATCTGGTATCTTTGATCCGCCCAATGACCGATACAATAGCTGATGCATCGACGCTGAAGTTGTATTCTGATAGTAGTGGTGCTTCTGTGGGCTCGACATGTTTATCGACACCATCCTTACTCTTGAGACCTCAGGAGCTCTGTTCTCGATCGTTCCTTCGATCGCTTCTAACTAGGTTGCGTACGGGGCCGCTGTTCCTACGATCTCCATCGCATGGTTAGTACCGACCTCTGTTCGATCGGGGTTCTCTGTCGGTGTCCCTTTGAATTCTTTCGAGGGGCCTGTTTGGATAAACGGAACCGGAAGGTGATCACAATTGATCATCCTCAACTCAAATTTTTGACTGGTACCAATTATGCACATCGGCCCAGGTCACAGCTGGATACTCAATCAAATTTTGCTTTAGTTGCCGTGAGGCCACCGAACATCGTACGTTCAAACCTTGAGTAAAATCTTGGATGACCTAATCATCTGCGATCGGGGGCAGGTCCATACGTTCCATCCGGAACCGAGATACAAATTCTCTTAACATTTTGTTGTCTTTCTGCTTCAGTTTGAAGAGGTTCGACTTCCTATTCTCGACCTTTTATGCTCTGGCGTGCGCTTTGACGAAGGAATATGCGAGCATGGCGAATGAATCAGTGGAATTTGGCGGCAAATTGTGGTACCATATCATCGCCCCGTTCGATAATGTCTCTCCGAATTTCTTCAATAAAATGGACTCAATCTCGTCATCCTCTAAATCGTTCGCCTTTATTGCGCATGTGTAAGAAGTGATATGCTCATTAGGGTCGGTGGTCCCATTATATTTAGGAATTTCTGGCATGCGGAATTTCCTTGGGATGAGTTTAGGAGTCGCACTTGGGGGGGAAAGGCTTCTGCACGAACTTCTTCGAATCCAAAACTTTCAGAATCAGTGGTGTCCCCAGAATTTGATCAACTCAGGAGTTGTATGTGTCTACCTTTTTGTCATTTGCCTCTATCTTCTTCCCCTGATTCGATTCGCTTTGTGAGCTCCTCGAGCATTTTCATGATGGTGGTGTCAGTCCTCGATTCGTTGGCGTTTAACCTTTCCGGTACTGGTTCGGCCTTGTGAACAACTTCCAGTGAGGGCTCGGGTTCAGCTCTACTCGAAGCTCGATTCTTGTTTTGAAGTTGCCCTACGACAACTTGTTGAGCTTGAAGCATTTCAAATATCAACCGAAGGCTGACTTCGCCGTTTTCACCACCCTATGCATCTTGACCGGCTGTTTTCGGGGTTGACGCCCAAATTAGCATTTAGGGCAACATGGGAGCTAATTTCATGGGCGGCTTTCCAGCCATGCCCCATGATCCCTTGGACGCGCCCTGTGGCGTCTTGGCAAGCCTCCCAACGCCTAACGCCACGGACGACCCCGTGGTCTTGGCTGCGCCAAGTGACAAGCGCGCATGTGCCTCTGTCACCTCACCAATATCCCTCGCCAGCGCCCAGCCGCAGGCTGCCAACAACGCCGCACGCGCAGATCGTGATGCCAAAGACAAGGTTTCTGACAACGGACCTATTTCTACCTTGTAAAAAATTAAGTCCTTTTCATTATAAATATAGAGTAGTTTTATTCCATGTATTTCCATTATGATTCTTTAGCTTATTTAGGTCAAGTCTTGCAACTTTATTTTTTTTAAGCATTGTTAAGGGGATAAAGCATTCAAAACTTTCTAGGAAGCAAACAATTCTTTGTACTGGTGTCTCTTCCCCTCGACACCGCGTTACCTTTTTGTAATAGCTTTCATTAATGCAATCAAACTTTCTTTCAATTCTCATTTCTATTCTCTCAATTGCTTTTGATATTGATTTTTTCGTACGACACTGACAATCTCGTCTAACGTACGGAGGGGACCTCAGTTGGCGGACAACAACTGCACTGGCATCAATTGCTTAGACTTACGTCGCCCTTCAGGGAAATTTCAGGAAGGAGTCGCATAACAGACGAGGGAACGCATTATCATTACAATCATTTCTAACCAAATCATGGGGAGCACATTACGGCCCTTGAAGAGACGGTTGATAAGCATTGTGGCCCTTGCGTTTTGATGTATTCAAAAAAGTTCCAAATTAATAAGCAAATTTTACAAATGCCTAAACTAAAATTTTCTGTTCTCTTTAGATAGCACTTCTCTCTTAGAGCAAATTCACTAGTTTTTTTGTGTATCTTTAAAACAATACAATACAATATGTCGAAAGAGAGTGTAAGGGCATAAAAACACAAAAGAACCTATTTCATCAAGTAGTGCTAATTTCTCCCATTTTAGAATGACTTTGCTACATTTATGTTCAGTGTTGTACCTTTTGATTATGGTATGGCATTGATAGATTCGAATATAGGGCTACTTTATTTGAAGTCAGATCCACTGAGAGCTCTCCAAGCTTGGAAAGTGCAACGCTATGGACAAACAACAAAGGACCGGCGAAGGGGAACAATACGACGGCGGATTACTTTGCCGGTTTGCCCATCTCGTGTTGCCATACTTAGAACCTGCAGGTCTAGCGTCCGTTTCAGCAACCTGCAAGGCGTTACGTGTAGTTTCCAAATCTATTACTTCCAGAAGAATCTCCGACGCTTCTAGAGGCATGGAGACTTGCCCCATTTCTTTCTTCAACTCCGTCGACTCCGAACTTTACGCCTACTTCATCTACTCCCCTGTTCAGACCCTACCCACCTCCCCATCCATCGCCGGTCTATGCTGGGGAGGAGAAATTGGAGGTTCAGGTCGGGTTAAGCAGGACCCGTTCCTAATCCGGGTGGAAGGTTCTAACGGGTGCGGGTGTCAGAGTTGCGACTTGGATTGCCCGTGCATGGATTTTTCTTCCGGGTTGCCGACCCGAGAATGCGGGCCGAGTTGCCAGTGCGGGTCACAGTGCGGGAACAGGTTAACACAGAAAGGAGTATCAGCGAAGCTGAAGGTTGTGAAGGATAGGAGAAAAGGATGGAGTTTGGTTGCTGCTGATTTCACTCCAAAAGGGAAGTTCATATGCGAGTACACAGGTATTTATGTTATTATTTCTATTATATTATTGTTGTTGTTTAATAGAAATTTTTTTTCTTTGTTTTTTTTTGCAAGGTATTAAATGAATTTTTAGAGTAAGCTACCCTTACTTGTAATGAATTCCGAGAGTAAATTGATAGCTCATTATTCTGAGATAAATTGTTATTGATTGGTAACTGAACTTTGTTAGGCTTTTCCTTGGATTATCGAGGAATGGTTTACGGTTTTCCTTTTTCTGTTTATAGTTGTAGTCTGATATAATTGACTGTTGGCACAAAACAATATGCTCGCATGAACTCCCATTAACCGGATTACAAGGTTTTAGATAGTTAGATATAAGATACTGCATCTAATATGCCTCTTCAGTTGCTTATGTGGATGGTAACGTTGACAAATCGATAAAGATTGTCATGCAATGCTCAGTTGGTGGGGCAATCTGTTAAAACTTTTTCAAGGCTCATGTTCCCAGGGTAAAAAGTTTAACCAACCCAAGGTTTCAGATTGATTCTTATCTCAGGCGAACTGAACTTACTTACTGATCAGTATGGAGCATCATTGAAAGAGTTTGTTAATTAATAGCTATATTGATTAGACCATTGGTTTCTTAATATAATAATTACAAAGGCTCTATACAGGGACCAGTTGTTATCACACTTATGCTAGTTTTGTTGTTTGCTAGGATTTTTCTCCTTAAAGACTTGTCACAGTGTAGGGATAAGTGTGAGATTTAGAGAATTGTTAGTTTTAAAGAAATCCAATTAACAAAAATATTCTTAAAACAAAATAGAGAGAGAAGAAGAAGAAAATAATTTATTGGTATTGGAATAAACTAGCCCGAAATAAGTGGAATGAACACAAAGGATTCATATAGTCAACTCCGACCATTTAGAATTGATGCACAACTGATATGACATATATTGAGCAGTGAAAAACACCGGGCCAATAAACAAGATGTTGTGATATAAAGAAATAGGGGAGTTAAGTCAAAAAGGTGACACCAAGAAAAACTAAATATTCTCACGGTTCTGGCCATACACTGCTTAAGGTGCAGAAGTGAGGAAACTGAATTTGGGTTTGTAGTGAATACCAATGATCCAATGTTATGGTCAAAGGCAATTGATTTTCCCGTCTGTGGTTGTGATTTATGGAGAAATTTTGAATCTTTGGTAGGATCTTTTTTAAATTCCTTGGTTTTAAATGAGGGTAATGGTTGTACTTGTGGTGGAAAGACGACAGGTTGAAGTGGGAACTCTGGAAGATTTTATCTCCGTCCGTTTCTTGCTTATACACAAAAGCACAGATGTGTGTATTAGCCTAGAACTTTCTTTCGAAAGACTTTCTGACCCTAAGAGTTGGAGGTTGAAATCAGCAGATAAGGCTCATGCTTTTGGTTTTGTGAAAAGATTAGATGGTTAAACAACTTGAATTAGGGAGGCAGTTCAAAGTTTTCAGGTGAAGTAATGAAAGGACAATAGGGTTTAGTAGTTTTCTTTTTGTGCATACTACTAGGATAAATTTTGATAAATTCAGTTTACTTATGAATGATAATTTCAAAAGCTTTTTGACATCTGAAGACCTATAAAATTCAGTTTAATGTTTTATCATGTGCAAGGTCCTTTTTGAGCGTGATTTTCTTTTTCTTTTTGCAGGAGAACTTTTGACCACCGAGGAAGCAAGAAATCGCCAGAAACTATATGACAAAATTTCAAAGAGTAGCCGCTTTTCGCCTGCACTGCTGGTTGTGAAGGAGCACCTTCCATCTGGAAACATGTGCATGAGAATCAACATTGATGCTACCAGAATTGGCAATATTGCACGTTTCATTAACCATTCCTGCGATGGTGGTAACCTTTGTACGATGATAGTTCGAAGTTCAGGAGCACTGCTACCCCGAGTTTGCTTTTTCTCTTCCAGGGATATTTCGGAGAATGAAGAGCTCAGTTTCAGTTATGGGGATACTACGCTTAACCCAACAGGCTCTCAATGCTTTTGCGGTAGTGCATGTTGTTCTGGAATCCTTCCATCAGAGCACACATGATGTGGTAAGGTAACAGTCCATTGCTTTAAACATTGTGGTACATTTATATTTCGAGGTGCATTCCTACATGGGGGCAATGCATGCCACTATCAAGTTCAGCTCTAAAGCACATGGCGTTGAGCATACAATGCTGTAATCCAGAAAAGATTGAAGAGGCCATCGAAGGGTGTGGTGGAATATTAAGATTCCTTCAATCTTAACCAGTGACTTTCTTTGGTTCGTGCCCTGGGAATGGAGTCCGCTTTAGTAGGGATGCTAAAAACTTCCCATAGCGAGCTTTCAGCAGTGTGAATCCGGATAAGTCAGGTTAGTGAGTTCTGAACACCGGATGATTTGAATAAAAAAGAAAAGAAAAATTCGAAGAGTCAGTCCGGCAATTTAATGTTCTTTTTTTCTGTGCCTGATATGACGTTCTGTGACGAAAGATGCAAGCTAGATTCATATTCAATTGATAAGGGAGGATATTGTGTAGTTGGAATTTATCTCCTCGAGGAGAAGATATTGTGTTTGTCAAGTTGATAGACAAAGCTAATGGACAAGAAGGCACTAGGTGGACAAGAAAAGGGAGCGGTGGACGAGGCAAAATATTTGGCACTTTTGTGATCACTTTGATGACTGAAGAAGAGCATGGAAGGAGAAAGCAAAAAAGGTAACCAGTTCTGGTTCATTAGATTGGGGAAAAGTTGGTGCTAAAGAGAACAAGAAAGATGAAAGACCTGGAAGGAGAAAACAAGGACATTGCCTAAGATATCTAGACTGAAGAATGAATCCCAGCATGACATAAGAGCAACAGCAAGGAATTGTTTTGAGGGTTAAAAATTGATTGCTTAAGGATGATTCTTTTGGGTGTAAGGTTAGTTTTGCTTTCATCGATCTCTCTTTTACAACTATTTGTACTTGTAAGAGCTTTTGTGCAAATGTTCTTTTACCTCTGCAAATATCTCTATTCCCTGTCAAAGATTGGAATAGCGATGAAAGAACAATTCTAATTTATCCGTTTAATTTTGAGTTACTGTAATAAGAAGGTCAAACCTCCAGACATTAGGTTTAAGGTTATCATGCAACACATAGCATCATCTTAATGTTTCTCATCTTTTTCTTTTGTTTTTATATATAAACAAAGGCAGAGGATGCAGGAACCTCACTGTCGAAGTCCAGACGACTTCCTTTACTAATGCGGAAACCAACACCTACGAATAATTCAACTCAAGATTAGGAGTGTGTTTGGTATGACTTCCTATAAAAAGTTAGGAAAATATTTTTCAAAAATTCTACCTACTCTCACTTCAAACCCAACCCCCTCCCCCTTCTCTCACCTACCCTGCCCCCCTCTCCAAACAGGTTTCTTTTCAGATTTCAAATTTTTTCTTTTCCGTCCCTCACCCCCCCCCACACACACACACCCTACCCCTGCGGGCAATTTTTTAAATAAATATGTTCAGTGCTGTTTTTTTTTCATTTTTTCGATTTACAGGTTCAAAATTTTGCGAGTTCCAAAGTTGATATTAGAGATTTATTTTCTGTTTTTTTGTTTTTCTGCACCATTCACCCCTCACCCCCGCCCGCTCCATCCCCCGCAACAATTTTTAAAAAAAATATTTTTCAGTGCTGGTTTTTTTATTTTTTCGGTTTACAGGTTCAAAATTTTGTGAGTTTCAAAGTTTATGAGTTCAGAGGTTTATGTGTTTGGAAGTTTGCGGGTTCAAACGTTTGTAGGTTCAAAGTTTAGCAGGTCAGAAGTTTGTCAAATTTATGGGTCAGGAAGGTTGTTGGTTTGAAAGTTTATGGCTTAATGTTTCTTGTATCTGAATTATTTATGAATACTTTTGAGAAGTTATTTTCCCTAATTTGCGTATCATACACCCGAAAATGAGTAAAATTATTACTTGTTTTCCAAGATATTTTATTCAAAAACATTTTTCACGAAAAATATTTTCTATTATACCAAACACATCTTAGATTTAAGAGTGAAAGATATGAAATACAAAAGTAGTTGTTATAGGGAGTGATATTACCGCAATAAAGATGTAATAACAAGAACAAAAAGGCAAATAAGGAGCTTATATCCAAGAGATATGCGACCAACTAGCCATTAACGATATATCAAACCCGAGACCTCAAGTTGCGTGCAAGCCAAAAACACATACTATCAACTAAAGATAAAATTGATTACCACAAGGGAAATTCACCTTCTAGCAGTCAAAATTTGTTCATCGGAGAACGTAGCTAGGGTGTACCAAGCAAACTGATAAAACGCACCAAACCAATAATCGAATCAAACCGAGAAAAAAAATTCGATTATGGTTCAGCTTGATTTGGTTTGATGTTGAAAAAAAAGTCCAACCATAATTGGTTTGATTTAGTTTTAACTAAAAAAAAGTCGAACCGAAACTAAACCAACCTGACATTACATGTATATAAATTTCAAATGTATTAAATACTGATATAATTTGAGGGCCCACCAAACTATATAGAGATCAGGTTCTCTATTAGTTTCCACAGATTATACACACACAACAGAATGTAAATAACACTAAGAACTTTTACGTGGAAAATTCATGATTCAATGGGATTAAAAACCACGGCCTACACTTGTTGGATTTCAGCTTCACTATGAGAAACTTTTAGATTACAACCTATGTAACCTAGGAATTATCTACTTAATCCCTCACTAACTTGTAACACACCTATTACAAGCCATTTTGTAATACACCTATTACACAAACTTCACTCATGACTAACTCTAGCCACGACATAAACACTGAAGTTTATGATTTACAACAGTTTCCTAATCAATGCTTCTAGACAATCTAAATAGGAATTACAATTACAAAGTTACAACTCTTTTAAGGACATACAAAGACTTGATATGGGAATTGGTCTGTAGCAACGATATACTTTGTTCTTGATGCACTAGAGAATTATTGTTCTTGATAATCAATTACTTGGAGTGCTTGAGTAAATTCTCTAGTGTTCAAGTGATGTTTTGTTATGGGATTAATGTTAATATAACATTGATGATATTACTTGAATGATTTAAGCACTTAATGGTACAAGATCCTTCCCAATGGAAATGACTTCTGCACTGTGTTGTACTGTTTGTGTGTGCAGTGCAGTCAGTCACTTTCCAGTTGTGGAGATTTGACTTCGTACAGTCACCAGGGGAACCCAAGATCGTTTGTTTCCTGTGTTGATTCTTTAACTTCTGAAGTTCTGACAACTCTCTCCAGCTTGAGTCAGGTTGTTTTCATGCACTTGAGAATGTGTACCAAAAGTGAATCAGGTTCCTTATCTAGTTCTTCACAATAAGTTTGTTAGATCTTCAAAACATAACACCAAGGTACGTATAACCTATCAATTTCCCCCCTTTTGATGATGACAAACTTATAATTTAAAATCTTGCAAAAACCACAAAAACTAGATAGTGCGCCAGGAACCTCACAGAGTTCTCCCTGAATTTGTACTTCCCCCTTAAGTCTTTGTATGTCCTTAATAGAGTTGTAACTTTGTAATAGGTATTCATTGTAATTCCTATTTATATTGTCTAGAAGCATTGATTAGGAAACTATTATAAATCATAAACTTCAGCGCTCACCTACACTACTAAATAGTAGCCAGATGAGGGTCAATGCAGCTTTTACCCGAACGGGTCGGGATCGAATCCACAGGGAGTTACGATTGTGGGAGTTGAGTTCCTAAGTGATCTAGTAATGTTTCGTGCTCTTAATTGCACTTTTCATACTTTTGGTTTTATATTAGAACTACAGTTTAGACTAATTGTGAATAGCTAATTAACTAACTAATGTCTTTTTGAGTGTTTTCTTAATAGATAAAGAGGACTAGGGCTATGACTTTCTCCTAGGTGAGTACTCAACGGAATTCCAATACCTAAGGCAAAAATGTCATAAAGGGGGTTGTAATATAGCCAATGCACGGGATTACCCACTCTACACTTCTCGGTAGATTTAGTGGCTTTGCCCTAATTGCCTCTCTCTCGAGACCAATTGGGTGTCAAAACCATACAAGCAATATAGGCTCAAGTAGGGTTTTACTATCTCTAGGTTTAACCTGTTAATTGGGACTATCAATCTCTTGAATACGTCCCAATTCCTTGTTGGACTGATTTTCTAGATTCAAGTTCTCTTTCTCAAGAAGAACCCAAGTCAAATAAACACCAATTAGTGTTTGCAACCACTAATATTAACATGAGAACCTCAAATCAGTCCAAATACCAATTACCCATAAACATCTAAGCCTAATTTAAAGGACCCATCAAACACCCACACTAGGGTTGAGCCACAACCCTAGCTGATGGGTTTAGCTACTCATAATAACTGAAGAAATTAGAGAAATAGATGAAGCAAAACCCATATAATTGAATTATAAACTAAAATTGAAAGATTCAATGTTGAAACTCTTCTAAAATTACTCAAAAAGCTGAAGAAAAGTCGTTCACGAGCTCCTAATACTACCAGAGTACCCAAGCTAACCTAAAAATAAGAAAAGAAACTATTTATACCAGGGCGAATTTTCTGGACAAAAATACCCCTGCGGGGTCTCCGCGGGCTGCACAAAATGGACTGCGGCCGCGCTGAGGTCTTTGGCTTCAAAAACTGAGTCTCTGAACCTGGCCACCGCAGTCCGCATAAAATGCACACCGGCCGTGGTGGCTTCAGTGCGTATCGCGCAAAATGGACTACGGTCCGCGTTGGTCTTCTGGCCTTCAAAATCAATGTTCTCTGAATCTCCTCACCGCGGACCGCGCAAAATGGATTGCAGTCCGCGGTGGTTTGGCTTCCAAAATGCACTCTCTGAATCTCTTCAATGCGGACCACACAAAATGGACTGCGGTCCGCGGTGGTTTTTGCCTTAAAAATGCACTCTCTGAATCTCTTTACTGCGGACCGCACAAAGTGGACTGCGGTCCGCGGTGGTTAGTTGGACTCTGCTTGTGCTTGTTTTTGGTACTTGTGCATGTTTCACTCCTTTTTAGCAGGTTTTTGACTATTTGTCACCCTTTTTTTGACTAAACCTTGCAACAAGCACAACTTTAGAAGAAGTAAAGGGAATCAATGAAAGAAAAGAGATTAAAGGTGTGGAATGCTTAGAAAGGAGAAAAATGATTGAAATGAACAAGGAGTGACAGTATGTTTCTCTAACCCCTCAGAAAGAGTATAATGACTCAAGAAGTCAAGAGAATGTGCACAAAAAGTGAAACAAATGAAGTGCTTAAGGGGAGATGGTACCTACCTAGACCAAATATTTCCTACCCTGAACCAAAAGCCTTCATCATATATCCATAAAAGTCCTATATGATCTTGAGTTGAATGAAGCTTACATTAGTGGCGACTCACATAAGGGGCAAGCCTATGGTACTTTGAGCCAGACTTGAGTCTTTTCCTTGAGAGAGATGAGTGAGCTCCCATTATCCTCGTTCTGAGTGTTACAATCTTAAAGTGAGGTTTGCTTAGGGAGAGTTGAGGAGTATGAGTTTGGGTTCCACAATGACCAAAGTAGTAGTAAGAGTTTCGTTGATGAGTCGAGTCAACTCTTGATACTCTTGTGTCGCACTGAAATCCATGGTGTTAAAAGGTCAAATGTTGTTAATGATTCATTTGCATTGAGGGCAATTGTTAGTCCCAATTGATGCTAGAAGAGGTTACATTAGGACAATTGAATTTTCTTGGACTTACTCATAAAGGAGGGAGCTTATTTTGTTTGCTTGAGGACAAGCAAAAGCTTAAGTTTGGGGGAGTTGATAACTAGGGATTTTACCTTAATTTACACTCTTTCTTGCTTAAGTTTTGGATGAAAATTTATGCAAAATAGTCCCACAGGCTTACTTGTTGTGCTTGTTGCATGGTTTAGTCAAAAAAGGGTGACAAATAGTCAAAAACCTGCTCAAAAAGGAGTGAAACATGCACAAGTACCAAGAACAAGCAAAAGCAGAGTCCAACTAACCACCGCGAACCGCAGTCCACTTTGTGCGGTCCGCACTGAAGAGATTCAGAGAGTGCATTTTTAAGGCAAAAACCACCGCGGACCGCAGTCCATTTTGTGTGGTCCGCATTGATGAGATTTAGAGAGTGCATTTTGGAAGCCAAATCATCGCGGACCGCAGTCCATTTTTCGTGGTTCTCGGTGAGGAGATTCAGAGAACATTGATTTTGAAGGCCAGAAGACCAACGCGGACCGCAGTCCATTTTGCGCGGTCCGCACTGAAGCCACCGCGGCCGCGGTGGCCAGGTTCAGAGACTCAGGTTTTGAAGCCAAAGACCTCAGCGCGGTCGCAGTCCATTTTGTGCGGTCCGCGGAGACCCCGCAGGGGTATTTTTGTCCAGAAAATTCAGCCTAGTATAAATAGTATCTTTTCTTATTTTTAGGTTAGCTTTTGTACTCTGATATTATCAAGAGCTCGTGAACGACTTTTCTTCAGTTTTTTGAGTAATTTTAGAAGGGTTTCAACATTGAATCTTTCAATTTTAGTTTATAATTCGATTATATGGGTTTTGCTTCATCTGTTTCTCTAATTTCTTCAGTTATTATGAGTAGCTAAACCCATCAGCTAGGGTTGTGGCTCAACCCTAGTGTGGGTGTTTGATGGGTCCTTTAAATTAAGGCTTAGATGTTTATGGGTAATTGATATTTGGACTGATTTGAGGTTCTTATGTTAATATTAGTGGTTGCAAACACTAATTGGTGTTTATTTGACTTGGGCTCTTCTTGAGAAAGAGAACTTGAGTCTAGAAAATCAGTCCAACAAGGAATTGGGACGTATTCAAGAGATTGATAGTCCCAATTAACGGGTTAAACCTAGAGATAGGAAAACCCTACTTGAGCCTATATTTCTTGTATGATTTTGACACCCAATTGGTCTCGAGAGAGGCAATTAGGGCAAAACCACTCAATCTACCGAGAGGTGTAGAGTGGGTAATCCCGTGCATTGGCTATATTACAACCCCCTTTATGACATTTTTGCCTTAGGTATTGGAATCCCGTTGAGTACTCACCTAGGAAAAAGTCATAGCCCTAGTCCTCTTTATCTATTAAGAAAACACTCAAAAATATATTAGTTAGTTAATTAGCTATTCGCAATTAGTCTAAACCGTAGTTCTAATATAAAACCAAAAGTATGAAAAGTTCAATTAAGAGCACGAAACATTACTAGATCACTTAGGAACTCAACTCCCACAATCGTAACTCCATGTGGATTCGATCCCGACCCGTTCGGGTAAAATCTGTATTGACCCTCATCTGTAGTCTTAGATAAGGTCAGCTTCTTGGTCCCTACTTTGTCATGTCCTGAAGGCACCTTAAAGAACTTGACACCCTTGTGGGGAGGAATCCATAAGGAAGGTCATGGTTTCCATCTTTAAATTCTGCCACCTTCTGCATATGTTCAATCATGATACCAGGAAGATTTATAGTTGTGAAACTATTCAAGGCTTCCATAAGAATTAAGTCGGCCTTTGAAGTGATAGATCTCCTCTCAGCATGGGGAAGCAAGACCTTGTTGACCATCTCAAGAATCAACTGGTAAACTGGAAGAAGTGCCTTTTGTGCACCCGTTCCCCCTGCTGCACTGCCATTTCCTTGACAATGACATTCCAGAAATTTGAACTGCATGCACCATGAACGGATGACAATCCCTCAGCAGGAACCTTAAGAATTTGTCCCAACACAGCAGAATCCATCACTATGTCCACACTATTCATCGAGGCACAAATGTGATCAGTTTCAACTGTGAAGAGGTCTGCTTAAAAGCTCCGTACCTCTTCCTCATACACCTTTGGCACATCAACATTGAAAAAATGTGCCCACTGCTGAAACTCACATATTTCGACCAACTGTCACATACCAGCCATCTCCAATTTCTTAGGGGCAAATGTGCGGCCCCACAACACTTTTTGGTATCTTAGCTTCTCCTTTCCAGAACTTTCACCAATTTTTGTCTTTTTGGAGGAACCAGGTTCCTCATCATCAACCAACTTTCTCCACTGACTTGCAACTAGACTGGCCCTTTTCAACAAACTTCTCATGAATATACTCACCAGAAACTTCCACTTCTTCATCATCTAACTTGTCATTACTTACTTTCACTGCTTTTTCACTAGAACTCTTCACCAAATTTTTACTAGGGGTAGAATAAATACTCTAAGAAGGAATCTCAGCACTTGTAGAATCATCGCCGAGGAAGAAAATTTACCCTCATCTTCCTCGGTGTCCTCTTCATCGCCAGATTTGGTCATGAGTGCAAATATAGAATCATATTCGATAGATCCACTTTTGATATCCATCATGGATGTGTGTGCTTGTTCATCCTTACCTTCAGACTCATTAGAGAAATCTCCTCATATAACCAGAGCTTGCTTCACAATGTTGTCAGCGACGTTTCTTCTCTTGAACCTCCTGCCAGGGACCAGGTTCCTTATGCCAGCGTTGTGTTTGTAGTGGTCATGCTTATGACAACAACATTTCCTTTGGAGTTTCTGCTAGAACTTCCTCTCTTGGGGATTCCTCCATTTCTTCTAACCATATTTTGGAATCTTCGAGTAAGGTAGGCCATGTCTGACTCATCGCCACTTGAGCCACTGTGGTCAGCCTTGAGAACCAGACTCTTCTCCTTCTTGGGATCTGTTCTTTCAAGATCTTTCTTCCTCTTCATCTCATAGGTTTTGAGATTTCCAATGAGTTCATCAATGGTCAACTTCTGTAGATCCTTGGCTTCAATGATAACATTCACTTTACTTTCCCATGAACTTTGTAGAAGACTGAGTATTTTTCGGACCGACTTGTTTCTTAGGATGACTTCTCTATAGGAGTGAAGCTCATTGATAATGGAGGTGAAACGTGTGTGCATATCTTGAATGAACTCATCCTCCTTCATCTTGAAAAGCTTATACTCGGTAGTAAGCATATCAATTTTGGATGGCTTAACCTCCCTCTTGGGCAGTTGAGGAGCTTCTCAGATCTCCTTAGCAGATTTACAAGATGAGATGCGATTGTATTCATCTGGTCCAATGCCACAAACAAGAATCTTACATGGCCTGAAGTTCTTTTCAATAGTTTCTATCAGCATCGTTGTACTATGTTCTTATTTTTGGGACCATATCCCTCACCAACAATTTTCATGGGAATAAAAGGACCATCACAATTCACGTCCCACAGTTCTGAGTCCTCCGCCATGATGAAGTCATGCATTCTTGTTTTTCACCAACCATAGTATTGATCGTTGAATCTTGGGGGTCTATAGGTTGATTGTCCTTCCTCAAAGTTTGGTGGAGCAGTCATGATGAAGATCCTTTTTAGGTGTTATTTTTTTAGAAAGAACTTGCTCTGATACCAATTGATAGAAACTAGGAGTCCACTTAGCAATATGGAGAACCAGGTTATCTATCTGTTTCCACCATAAATAGACATAAAGTAAGGAACACACAATATTTACGTGGAAAACTCCATGCTAACGGGATTAAAAATCACGATCTACCCTAGTAGGATTTCAACTCCACTAACTGAGCAAACTTCATATTATAACCTATTGCACTAGGAATTAAACTCTTAATTCCCTACCTATTACAATAACTCTATTACAAAGCCACATTCTTGACTAACTCTAGTCAAACAACCAAAGCAATAATGGTTAAATGATGTCCTACTACATGCTTCTAAAAAGCTGTGTAGAGTAATAACAAAAGACAAAGACGCAACAAACTAAATGACTCAAGACATATTCAATGTTGGGATCTTGTCCTAGGTTTGCTGCAGATTTGTTCTTCAATGCCCCTGAGGGAAAAATAGATGGTTGCACACTTGGGAGAATATGTGTTTTTTGGGTTTGCAAGTTTTAGGTCAAAAACTTGTATCATGTTGTTTATATTTGTGAGATCATGAGAGAAGATACAAGGGCATTTCCGGTTTCTAGCAATCTGCAGTTGTGCTGCTGTACCATTGTAAGTACAATGCAACAACTTTAACAACTATAAAGTTGACTTGCGCGATGACCTGAGGACATGATCCTATCTATTCCCTTTGCAGTTCCCTTATCTGATTTCCTTGAGAATTAAACCGAACAACTGGGTATGTTACAATAAGCACAAGGGAACTGATTGTATCAGGTTTCTATATGGTTCTTCCATGAAGTTTGACAAATCATCAAAATCATACTAGCATGACTTATCACATTTCATCATCAAACTATTCTTGTGTTTCTTTGGGTCTAATTCATGGGCCCACTTATTTTTTATGTTAATTGTTGTTGTGGACCACTTTACCAAGTGAAATGTTTTTTTCTCCCTGTTCCCTTGCTAAAAAAGGTCCCTCCTCATCTTGATCAGCCTTTTCTCCACCTTAGCTAGTAGTGGAAACAAAGACACAAGTAAATACTAAGTTAAGCACACTGTTCATTTCACTTTCTGTGTTTAGAACATATTATTTCTAAGTGTAATGTGTTTTCGACATATATATACAAGTTATGAGCTTAAGGTGCTGAAGTTCGGTTGAATTTGCGAATTATATTATAGATCCCTCTCTGTGTAGAGCAATTTTAGACCACATGTGGCCACAAATAATTTAAAGGAAGAATACATCGGCAGGCCATTAAACTTGTCCTCACTTTTCACCTTGACACTCTATCTTAAGTCAGTTCCATTTGAACACTCCAACCACACCTCGAATGTGTCATTTAAACACAAAATTCATAAGCAGCCAAACATAAACAATGTGTGTAATTCACTCGCCACAGTGACGAATAAAAAAGAAACACATGAATTTAACTTGAATTAATTAATTAAAAAAGATTTTGAAAAAAAAGTTAAAGAAAAATAAGAACTACTAAAAGAAATTTATGTTCTTTCAATAACCTCCTCTCTCGTTCTTTTTTCTTCTTATCTTCTAGAATCTTTCTCACTTCAATTTCCATTCTTACAGGTATTCAAGTTCATTAATGGAGTTTTGGACCCACTTCAACAGGTTCTTCACGAGATCCAGCCACTTCAACAACCCATCGTCATCTTCCCCGACGACCCCTCGCCGGAAAAATTAATTTCCGCCAATTTCTTTTCCAACTATCTTCTTTTCCAGAAATTTGACCATTTTTCCTCTTCTTCTTCACGTTTTAGCTTTGGGCGGATTTTTTTGAATAATTCAAACTTGATTTTCTTCTTCTTTGGATTCACGAAACTCGTCGGAAAAAATGAAGGTTCGCCGAGATTTTTGAGATGTGAATGTGATTTCAGGCTATTGTTCGTCTTTTTGTCGCTACCTCCATCACAGTTGCTCCGGTGTTCTCTGTCGTGGGAGTAGCGGCTGCTGACGACTGGTTTCACCACTTCCAGATCTGATCGGTGTATAAACTTTCCGGCGATCACCATTGAAATCGGCCGGCCTCTTTCTTCTACACCTTTTGTGTCTTCATATATGTACTGTTATAATAAAATGAAGATTCCTCCAAATTTGTGTCTTTAGTTGGAGAGACAGTAGAGGATTCAGATTCGTTGGAAAGTTTTTTTTTCAGCAGAAGAGAACAAAGAGGGTCCCTCTGAATCCATGTCTCCATCTGCAAGGAAAATAGAGGAACAACTGTGAGAACCAGAGGAAGTGGAGGCTTCATATGAACGTTCTTCCCGAAAAGTAGAGAAAAAAGAAGATTCCTCTGTATCTGCATCACCATAATAAGGACACAAAGTGTCAGCATCAGAAGAAAGAATAGGCGATTCAAATTCATTTGAAAGTTCTTCTCCAGCAGTAGAATACAAAGAGGATACTTCTTGTTGGGATTGAAATAACATGGTGCATGCGGAAACTAACAATACAAAACTTGATGAACGATAAATCATGACGACAAAAGAAAAATATACTAAACTAAGCATAATAGTTTATAATGGTTTGATCAATTGATCTACATATGATAAAACTAATATAAAAGAAGAAAAACTATCGAGAGAAAAATCTCCCCCTAAACAAAACTCTTTAATGACTACATTGTGGATGCTATTTTTTTTTTGTGTTCTTGTGAGAAGTAGAGATCCTTAATTTATAGATGTGTAAAACTTGTCTTCCAAGAAAAAGATAAGACATATTAAGGAGATTTAATCCTTTTAGGAGTCTTTTTCCATTCCTTCAAGAAAGAGAGTTCTAATAGATTAGAAATTCAGGGCAAAATCCTAACAATCTCCCCTTTGCCTGAATTTTCTTGACAAAGTTGATTTACCTTCTTCCCATAATCTTCATCACTGCTGCTTGCCATGATTAAAAATCGGTATAGGTTGAAAATTTTGGTATTGATTAAAAGAAGCCCAAGTATGGGTTAAAAGGAGCCCACGTGTTAAGAATAAACATGGGTTAAAAAGAAGCTAATGCATTAAAAGGAAGCATGAGTTAAAACTGGCATTGGAACTCATGCGTTGCAAGTATGCATGACTTAAAACTAGCATTGGTTAAAACCGGCCAAAATATGGGTTAGAAAGAGTTTTATTCCAAAAGAGATGCAGCAGCAGGCGTTTTGAATACAATTGTGATTGTAAATTTATCTCCACATGTAGCATGTTGAATAAATCTTCATTATCGCCTTGATCTAGACACGCATTGAATGTGTCTTCAACCTCGTTCAACCATTGACTCTGAACCATTGGCTCTGATAACACTTGTTGGGATTGAAATAACATGGTGCATGCGGAAACTAACAATACAAAACTTGATGAACGATAAATCATGACGACAAAAGAAAAATATACTAAACTAAGCATAATAGTTTATAATGGTTTGATCAATTGATCTACATATGATAAAACTAATGTAAAAGAAGAAAAACTATCGAAAGAAAAATCTCCCCCTAAACAAAACTCTTTAATGACTACATTGTGGATGCAAATTTTTTTTTTTTTTTGTGTTCTTGTGAGAAGTATAGATCCTTAATTTATAGATGTGTAAAACTTGTCTTCCAAGAAAAAGATAAGACATATTAAGGAGATTTAATCCTTTTAGGAGTCTTTTTCATTCCTTCAAGAAAGAGAGTTCTAATAGATTAGAAATTCAGGGCAAAATCCTAACACTTCTGAATCTATGTCTCCATTTGAAGAGGATTCACTAGCAAAAAAACTATGCAGCAATGGTGCGCAGAAAGAATAGCGGAAAGAATAGGAGAAAAACAAAAATTAAAAGAAAAATTGCTCTCTCACGCTCGGAAAAATCGTGTAATACACGCTCTATGCCATATCATCATTTTGTGTTTAAATGACACATTCGATGTGTGTTTGGAGTGTTCAAATGGAACGAACTTAAGATGGAGTGTCAAAGTGAAAAGTGAGGACAAGTTTAATGGTTTGCCGATGTATTCTGCCTAATTTTAATATTTGCAAATGATAATGTTCAGTATATTCAAATACAAGAAATTAGTAGAAGATCATAGTTACTAGTACTTGGGGAAAAAAATCTAAGAACGGGTGAAAAGAGAGGGAAAAATATTTGGCAAAAAATTTCCTCAAGTTTTGAAGTTGTGTTTGTTTGATAATTGTAAGATCTAACAAATACAACTTGAGTAGTTGAAGAATTTTATTGCCAAAATTTTCGGAAACAAATTTAACATGATCTCTATTGAATGACGAGTTGGCCTGAAGGTTGTAGAGGCGAAATTGGAGAGGCGTCAGAATCATCTCTCCATTCATCCTGAACTTGAGCTGCAAACTGCAAATTCCAGAGAACATCCTCCATGGAAGGCCTGCCCACTGGATCTTCGTACAAACACCTGCAGCAGATCTCTATCATCGTCTTCAGTGATTCATCTGAGCATGAACTTGGTATTGCTGGATCAACCACATTCCTTCTTGATGCTTCATTGCCCATTATGCTTACTTGCAACTATACAATATTTATAACAAGAGAAAATGAGTGCACGTCCAAAAGGCTTACAATATTTATTTATGAAGCCATATCATCTTTAATGAGTAACAGAGAAATGCTACGTTTTACCTGGATTTCTCACTAACATGTATTATGGTGATATACGTATAAACTTCAATCTTATTTCTTTTTCCTTCAAGAGAGACATATACTCTCACTACGTTGCACCTCATTGGTAGTTCAAAATGAAAAAGAGCTAACTAGATGATGAAGTAAGTGTTAGTCATACCTTATTATGTAGAACTAGAATATCATTTCTGGTATTTATCTGCCTTCCTGTAATGATTTCCAGCACTATAACTCCAAAGTCATACACATCCAACTTCTCTTCATATTTTTCCCTATAAATCAAAACAGGTAAGAGCAAAGCTAAGTGTAACTATGTCCGCTCTTACAGCTTATTTACATTCAATAATACATTATATTCTGAAAAAAGTGGAAATGCCTGTAAATATTTAAATTAATAAGTTTTGGCGGTAAGCTTTATAATCAAATTATAATCACACTACTGTTCCAATTTATGTCAATCTGTTTGACTGGGCACAGAGTTAAACATGAAGACTTTTGAAATTTGTGGTCCAAAACAAATCAAAAAGAGGCCCAGAGTATTTGTGTGGTTATAAAAACTTTTCATTAACGGTAAAATTATAAATTTAAGCTAAATTGTTTCCAAATTTAGAAATGAGTCACTGCAACGGACGGAGTATATTTCTTTGTTGGTTTACGACTTTGTGTGCATAAATTATTCTTTCTAAGAGGTTCATGTGAAAAATTGAACCAGAACTGAACTGTATAATAGACATGAAAACCACAAAGCTTAGGTGATTTTGTTGTTTAAACTATGCTGCTCCAATTCGACAGTAATTTGTACACACCTCTCTTTATAACCAGCTGGAAAAGTGTGACAGTATTCCTGCAAATATATAAACTTCTTTTGTAAGTGTGAGTGGAAGAATGAACATAGAACTTTGGGAAGTTGGTCATCACACCTTTCCTACATTCTCCGACAGAATAGGCAAATTGTAGCTGCTAATTTTGGCAACAAGGTTCTGATCCAACATGATATCTGTTATTTTCAAGTTATTTGAAAAGATACCAGGGACAATTCCATTATGCAAGAACTGTAGGCCCTTTGCCACCCCTGTTGCAGCTGCTATACGTTGCGTCCAAGTTAGTTTCCGTCTTCCATTTCTATCTGCAAATAGGACAGTGAGGAACAAAGAGCATCAAATTTCCAAATATATATAATCCAGCTAAGCATTTACATTAATTACACTACATCCAACAGTATAGAAATAAAAGTGTAGATGCTTGTTAAGTAATTACCAGAAATCCAGCTCCTTAGGGTCCCATTAGGTACGTACTCAAAGACGAGAAATATTCTGCTAACACTTGAATCATCCAAGTAACACTCAAAGCAGTGTCCAAGAGCACTGACCAAATGACAATATCTGAGCTTGGATATCAACTCTATGTGATGCATAAAATTTTGAGTAGTGTTGCTTCTTTTCATTTTCAGGCATCTAATAGTAACATTTGAACCATCTCTCATCTGGCCTCTGTACATCTGAATCCAAATAAGAGTAAGTTTGTCCTCGAAAACTGCTGCTAATATTAGTAGGGTTTACTCTTGGGAAGCTGTTAGTAGCTCAGGCGTGAGTCTCAGATATTGAATGATCCATACAGAGTACTCGTATCCTATGTTGCTCCGACTCTTCAAAAATGTCGTTGGGTACGTGTCGGATCCTCCAAAAGTAGTGCATTTTTGAAGGATCCGACACGGGTGCGGCAATATTTCTGAAGCTTCCGAGCAACATAGCTTGTATCCATATACCATAACCGTTGGACACACTTACGTCTATGCAAATTACTAAACCATTTTGCATGGTCAGCAACTAGCTCAGCAGCTAAGTGCGGAGAAATATTTTAGACTAGGATAAAGATATTAACAGAATCTATTGAAAATTCTAAAGCAATAAGAGGCGGGGTCAAAAACTTCAAGAGTTAAACTCATTCGTTTGTGCCAAAACGACAAAGGACGAATGGATGAAACTACTACAAGTCAGCACCAACTCTCTAGTACAACACTCAATGCTACAGCACGAAAGAAGGAAGAAAGTAATTAGTGACTTCATATATGTTTACCTGGCCATTAGACATTTCACCCATAAAAGTTGCTGTATCAAAGTTGTTCGTAGCCACCTCAAGTTCTTCTAACGAGAAAGTCCGATAAGATGGAAGACTGAGTGCTCCAAGCTTCATTGCTTGAGTAATGTATCCTTATACAAGAAATACCGAGGAATCAAGTTAGCTATACTCAGGAATTAAAGGAAACCAAAGAGATTGAGGGAATTTTTCTTTTCTTCCTTTATGTATATAGGGAAGGGGAGCCTTGGCGTAACTGGTAAAGTTGTTGCCATGTGACCGGAAGGTCACGGGTTCAAGCGGTGGAAACAATCTCTTGCAGAAATGCAAGGTAAGGCTGCGTACAATAGACCCTTGTGGTCCGGCCCTTCCCCGGACCCCACGCATAGCGGGAGCTTAGTGCACCGGGCTGCCCACAACACAACTTTTAGGAGACGGGGATGATATAGGAAGTTGAAAGAATGTGTAATTTGTTTCAAAGCTTATAAAATACAAAGAATATGGGCAGAAACAGAAGAGAGGAACCTTACTTGCATCTGTATACAACTTTGAGGTATATGAAGATGATGCATCTTCTGAAATGAATCTGGATTGGGTTTTCTGGGCAGCCTTCTTTGCAAGGAAAGATTTGACAATCAAGATGGTCAGACATACTAATATGACTCCGCCGGTGATGCTACCACAAATTATCAAGGCAAGAACCACTTTAGAAGCAGGTTTTTGTCTTTGATGATGAGGTAAGACGCCAACAGCCAAAGCCTCATTTCGACAGAAAGAAAATGGATGTTGAGTTCTGTCTCCTGTTGCTAAACAGTTATTAGAAAAATGCACAATCCTATTCCTCGAACTAGAGAGAAGGCAACTAGGTAATGTTCCGGTCAACAGATTAGCAGACAGATCAACAAAGTCTAATGCAGCGTTGCATGGATTATCTTCAAAAAGCATTCCTGTCAACTTGTTTCCTGCAATATTCAGGTAAGTTATGGATGGCAAAGATAGCAAGGATGGAGGAAATGGCCCCACAAATCTGTTGGAAGAAATATCAAAATGTTCAAGCTGATAATAGGACTGAACTTTCTCTGGAATGCTTGCAGTGAACTTATTATTCCTCAGCGCAATGCTTTCTATTTTGCTTCTAACTTGAGGAAATTTCGGTCCAAAAGAGTTGTCCTCTAATTCTAAAACTTGAAGGTTTTCTAAACTGCTAAGATCAGGCACATTGCCACTAAAATTATTCCACGAAAGTGAAAGTATCCGAAGATTTTTCATATCTCGCAGTGTATCTGGCAAAGGTCCATCTAATGAATTGTTCTTCAAACTCAAAACTGCCAAAACTGAAAGCGAACCAACCCCATCTGGAATTCTGCCAGTCAACCTATTTCCATCGAGCAATAAGGTTTGGAGGTCCGTTAACGATGAAATTGATTTGGGTATGCCACTGTGAAAGTAATTTGAGCTTAAGTCAAGTATCTCAAGTGCTGAGAGTCTTGAAAGTTTTCCAGGCAAGCGCCCCCATAAACCAAGAGAAACTAATCGAAGGACTTTCAAGCTAGGAAGCTTGACAAGAGCAGCGAAGAATGAAGCAACAGAGAAGTTTCGAGGTAAAGGGGAAGCCCCCTTTATCCCTATTATGTGCAACTGAGTTATGCTTTCTTCATAGCACACAACAGTGACAGTTGAAGTTGGCTCAATCTTACAGAAATCAGTGTCATTTTTCCAACTATTAAAAGCTGTTGGATAGTTCAAAAGACGTCGAATTCTCAGAAGGCCTTGCACTTGAGAAGATTGTAATTGCTCTGAATAGCTGATTGAGATTAATACCAAAAACAAAACCAGTAGCTTTTCAAGTCCCAAATCTTTTTCCATCAGCACAAGACTGGCTCAACAAATCTTTTAAAAAGAACTGAGAATTTTCTGGAGAACACTGCAATTGCATAAGAACTTGTAAAATACTCTCTAGAGCTCAAACTCAGTAATCCAACAAAATCAAACTCTGCATCCATAGAATTTGAAAAGAAAAAGGGAGGAGGTTAAAAGGTTAAGATTAAGCAACTTAATAGTAATAATAACTCAAATCCTGCAAATTCACTTCAGAAAGTAGAGTAAAAAAGTAAGTGGCAAAAAAAAAAAAAAAAAAAGATTCCCCCCTCCCCCATACCCCCTGCATAAAGAGGAAAACTTAGAGATAATTCATCAGGAATTGATCCAAAGTGCAACATTAAGGAATGAGGTGCAACATATGATATGAAAATATTGAGATAATCATCCCAAATTGAAAAAGAAAATATTGAATGAATGTTGCAAAGATTTTGCATTTACTTGTATAATCAGACGCATAACTGCATAAGTATAAATACAACCATCTCTGAGTTTAACGTATAGTATTGGAGGCTTTACCTGTTTTACAGAAGAACTTTGAGGAACTTCAAGGATCCATGGTAACCTTCAAATGAAGTAAACACCAGCTTTTCATCACAGAAAAATTCATAGGCTTAGACCAACTAGTCTTCTTCAAACAATGACAATATATTTATGTAGTTAGTTCTTTTCATTTTTATCAAGAATAAAGTAGTGCAAAATAGAATATTGATAGCTTTTATGGAAGGGAAACACCCTGAATCTTGACTAAAGATATGAAAGCAGAAAAGTAATGTCAGTTGTATTATAATTACCAACAAAATCAGAGCTCAAAGACCAAGAAAGTTGGTTAAAAGACATCCTCTTGCCCGCACTTAACTTCTTTTGATTAAGGGGGTAGCAATGTTTTTAAAAATGATTATCTTATAATATTGGGCAAATCTTCGAGGAAGTAGCTTTTCAATTCTCTTTCTTTTTAACTATATGTGTTGCAAGTTCCATAATGTATACGGGTAAAATCAACCACACCCGGATTTACAGGCTGGAGGGTCTGCCTCGAGAGTGAGTCGGTATCGAAGCAAGTTCGGGCTTGAAGAACATGAAGACTGAGGGATCGAGATCAGGCTAAATCGATACCGAAGTAACTAAATAACGGGATATCCGCAATCGACCACCAATCTCGGTCAAAATCTCGGAGTTGGCAGAACCATTAACGGTTATTGATATCAATCATATATTTTACTTCCGAAATTAGAGTTATACCTTATTTAGGATTCCTCTACTATATAAAGGGGAACCCTGTTCATTTATAGGACACGAATCACTTATGTATTCACTAAGAAATACGCACGTTCTGCTATTTTACTCACCCCTAATTCTCTATTGTTCTTATTGTCCATTTTGTTCATATTGTTCTTATTATTCTTGTGGTTCTTAACGTTCGGTCTCGGCACTATTCTAAGCCGAGGTCGATAACTTGCGAACGACACTGATTTGATCTATTACAATCATTTAATTCCTTTATTTATTTAGCTATTTATCAATTGGCATTGAATTAGATCACGTATTCTTATAACCATATTACAAGTTTAATTTTTACTCGTATTTCGAGGTAAACAGTTTAGTGCCCACCGTGGGGCTAAGGATAAGTGATTGTTCAGTGCTAATTCTGATATAACACACTATTTTACACTTGTTTCTTGTCAAGGATTTTGTTTTCAGGATAAATCATGTCAAACTCACAAAACACAGCTACACATGCTGACAACGGTCTCGGACTCCACGGAGAGAACGAGACTGTTATCGCTCCAGGAATCGAGGTGCCAAAGGCTAACTTCGGAGGAGCACCGCACGCCAACCCTGTTGATGTTAGTTCGCATGTTGCTTTGAATGCATATTTAGGTGGAGACCCCGATGGAAGCTGTAACGACCCGGTCTGTCGTTACATAAAACCTGCATTTTAACTGTTGTTAGTGGCTTAGTATATGTTGGTTATTCTATTATTAATGTGTTAGAGTTGATAGGCTTGATCGAAATGGTTAAATGAGAATTTAATCACTTAGTCCTTAAGAACAGCCTTAAAATGGGAAAAGTCAACTAAGAGTTGACTTATTGGTAAACGACCTCGGAATGCGTATTTTATGGTTCGGATAGCTTCGTTAGGTGATTTGGGACTTAGGAGTGTGTTCAAAATATTTTTAGGATGCCCGATGTAGAATTAGGCTTGAATTGGCGAAGTTAGTATTTTTGCGAATTCCGGTTAATAGGCGAGATTTTGATTNATCCGATGCAAATTTGGAGTTTTGATGTTAGTTTTGGTGTTTTGAGAGTGCAACTAAGTTTGAATGATGTTACGGGATATGTTGGTAAGTTTGGTTGGGGTCCCGAGGGACTCGGGATTGATTTCGGGTGATTAACGAGCATTTTGGACTTAAAAACACTGCTATTTCTGGTGTTTTCACAGCTGAAGGTTATTCACTGCGATCGCGTGGCTTTGGAGGTCAGTTCAGTGCGATCGCGTGGGGATCATCGCGATCGCATAGAGTTAGCCAGGCGCGTGGGGAGCGGAGTCAGTTGTTCTTCGCGATCGCATGAGAAGGGTTGCGATCGCGTGGGTCGAGGTTCCATCGAATTTCGATCGCGTGGCTTATGCTGCGATCGCGTAGGGTCTTCTGTGGGCCTGGGAGATTTGTTCATCGCGATCGCGTGAGTACATCCGCGATCGCAGTGCATTAATAACTGGGCAGTTAA